>CAJVPQ010002207.1:0-14671 GCA_910591825.1 Funneliformis caledonium
ACATAATATAACAGCCATTCAAATACAAGAAAAAATGGAAGAAAGAGGTGTTGGGCTTAGTGTAGAAACAGTAAGGTAACGTTTTCGTAAGTTTAGAAGAAAATTTAGTAATGAAATTTCTAAACCTTTGCTTAAAGAAGACCTCAAATGGTTCAAATTTAGTTATTTTCTATTGAACAGTTCAATATGCGAATAGCGTTGATATTAAATAAATATTTTATTCTCTATGATGTTGTTTAGTGTACTTGGCTAGAATTATATATAAAGTTTTATTAAAGCGTTCAGTAAGGCCATTAGTCTGAGAGTGATACAGTGAAGATAATCTATATTTAGTTCCTACTATATATAACAAAACAATGACTAATTCATTTTGAAATGACATTGCTCAGTCAGTTAATATTTTTTTTAACGTTCTGTATTGACATATGATTTTATTGTAAATAAACTGTATAGTAGTCTGGGTGGTACAATCTGATGTGGCACTAGCTTCAACCCATTTTGTCAGATATTCAATTACTATAATAATATACTTATTCCCTTTTGTCATATGCGGGAGTGGTTCTACATAATCTATTCCAATACAATCAAATAGTTATCTAACAGGTATAGGATGCAATAGTTCTTTGGAATTTGGTCTTCCTTATCATTGATATACATTACATATCCGTATTTAATTATTAATCGTTTTATACATACTAGGCTAGTAATATAGAGAGGCAATTTTGTTATAAGTAATGTCACGTGTTAAATGTTCTCTTAAAGGTTCATTATGAATATTATATAAACACTTTCAACTTTATTAGTTTTGATTACAAGTAATAGTTGAGTTGAATGCTTATAATTATATTTATAAAGTTATTAGTTTTATACGAAATAATGTTAAGCTTACTTTAAATCGCATATTGTTGTGAAGAAGCGAGAATTAGGTGCATGTGAGTTGAGTAAGGTATTGGTATAATTGGTGGTAGGTTTCAAGTTCCATGTTGTAAAGCTATTAGTCACACTGCTAATACTTACGCTTTCACTCTCAGATTTTGTTATGAATGTTGTGGGTTATTATGAGGGAAGTCAGGATAATGCGTTAGCATTTGAATGTAATTTTTCTTTCTTATATTGAATTTAATATGGAAATTCCATAATATAAATAATCCATCTCATAAACTTGCGAGAAGAGTCAGATTTATTAAAGCCATTGTAAGGCTGCGTGGTCAGTAATTAATTTAAACTGTTGATATAATAAATAGGTCAAAAATGTTCTATTCTTCACATAGCGATAAGACATTCTAATTCAATTGGAGCATAATTTTGCTTAGTATGGCTTATACTTTGACTAGTATAAGCTATAACACATTTCTTATTATTATTGTCTAATTGTGCTAATACTGTGCCAAGGCCTATATATAAACTATCAGTAAAAAGTAAAAACTTTCATTTAAAATTAGGATAAATTAAGACTGATGCAATTATTAAACATGTTTTTAAATGCTTAAAAGCCTTTTATTATGGTTCTGTCTAAACATAAGGTATATCTTTTCATAATAATAAATGTAATGGTACAGCTAATATTAAGAAATTCTGAATAAATCTTTTATAATACGATACTAGTTCTAGGAATCCTCGCAACTTAGTAATATTCTTTAGAATTAGAAAATTTTGATTTTATCTATTTTAAAGGGATCTGGTGAGATTTCTTGTCTACTCATGATATGTCCCAGAAATGCTAATTCTAATTTAGCAAACTCACATTTATCCTTTTCAAGTTTGAGTCCAGCATCCTTCAATTATTTAAAAATAAGCTATAAATATTGCAAATATGTGTCAAAGGTATCTGAAAAGATGATGATATCATCCAGATATACAGCTACGAACTGTCTGATTTCTTCTCTAAAAATCTTATTCATTAAATGTTGAAAAGTTGCAGGAACATTTGTTAATTCAAATGGTATTACTTTAAATTTATAAAGTTCTTGACTAGTTATGAAAGCTGTTTTAGCTTTGTCATTTGAATCCATGGTAACCTGCCAATACTCACTGACTAAGTCTAATATTGAAAAATACTTAGCCTTTTCAAACATATCTAGCAGTTCATTAATAAATGATAAAAGATATTCATCCCATTGAGTAACACTATTAAGTTTCCTGTAGTTAATACAAAACTGAAGTTTTTCATTTTTCTTTCAGATGAGAATAACAGGTAAGGCCCAAAGATTTTTAGAGGGTTATATCAAGTTGTATTTTAACATCCTATCAACTTCATCTTTGATAACTTCTTGTTCTAAGAAAGCTACTCTGTATACATGCTGTCATATAGGTATCAGATTTTTTACTAGTATATGATGTGTCTCAATTGTTGTATGTTCTAATTATGATAAATCCTTAGTGAATGCATCACTATTTTTACATAAAAATTGAGTAATTTACTGCTGTTGAGGTCTATTAAGATGTTTATAGATCTTTTCACAAGGTGGTGATTTATCTGAAATATTCTGCAGTAGTTATCAATGATCCCATTCCTTCTTATAAAGTTGACAATTATCATCGATTTTGTCTAGTTTATTATGGCACCAATATTGATTTTCTGGTCTTTGCTAATAATATTTCTATTTAACATCTTTAGGTGATTAGGTATTAAATTTCTGATTTAAACTTTCAAAGTATTAGGAAGAATACTTCTGTCTGTTTACCAAAATTTGTTTTAGATTTCTTTCAGCTAAAAGAACAGAGTTATTGTAGTCTTCTAATATCACATAATGTCATTGAGCTATTAATTCTTCATTTTCATATTCTTCGTCTGATGGATTTTTGACAATGTTAATGGGTTGCTAAAAATGATTGAACTGTAATTTCTTCTAACAAGTTATAGGTATCTGGTATTCTTTGTTATTTCAGATAAATATAAATTTTTGACAGTCTCAATAAAGTTATCCTTGACATTTGATAAGCTAATCATTTTCTGCTACTATATAATAGTCAGTTGTTTCTGTGATATTAACATTAATAGGGACCTCTATACTATTTATTTGTAAGAGAATGTTAGTAATTCGTCCTAAAGATTATGATTATCTTCCTTGTATATTAATCATCGTGATAGTAGAAGCTGATTCAATTTTTTATCCTAATTGTTGTAAAAAAGACTTAGACATTACACTTCCAGCTGATCCTGAATCTAAAATTAAATATATTAATTTATTGTTAATGGTAGTATTATAATAAACTGCTTTACAGCTCTTAGTAATTCTGAGGGGTTTATTCTTTTATTGGTATACTCACCCTTCTGAGGTACTGTCAATAATTTAAAGATTAGAATGAGGAGGCAAACATATTCTGTGTATTTTGCTGACAATGAGTTTAGGATAGGAAAGGTCATGAAGGCTTATGGTAATAGAGTAAAACCTGTGTTATACATGAGTGTAATTTGAGATAGTGTAGCATGTTGTCCGGTATTAAAGCCAGTTAGCATATTAACATTTTCTCTAATATTTCTAATAGGGTTATTCACGTTTCTAGTTAGACATACATATCTCTAATGTTCAAATTGTCCACAGTGTAGTCAAGATCCTCTTGGTAGATTATTACAGTTTCTGGTAATATGTTCCTTTTGGTGACAACTATGACAAGTAATTCTTGTATTAGGCCTATTGTTTGAATTATATCGATTATTCCCATTATTATTCTGACTTCTTAGATTATTTTTTTGCCTACAATCCTTAGTGATATGACCAGGTTGTCTACAATTATAACAGCTTTAGTTATTTCGATTACTATTGTTATTATTATTATTCCTCTAGTTGTTATTTGTATTAGCTAGATGTGAGTTAGTGTTTTGGGAATATGACATAATATTCAAGATAGTTAATAATTGCTTAAATTCTTTTATCAACTTGTCATTATTTCAATTAATAAGTTATTGAATGTCAGAAGTAGCAGTAGAATCTTTAACAGTGTCGTCATCCTTTTAGTTCAGATATGCTTTACTTAAAGAATATCTAGAGAGCATGCTATTCTTGAATAATACTGCTTCAATAGCTTGTGCTTGATCAATTGCTTCTTTCAAGTCACGAGATGCAGCAGCAGCAATAGCAGTATAAAATTCTAGGCAAAGTCCTGTAAAAATTGTTCAATTTTCTCATCCTCTGGCGTATTATAATCAGAGTCTAATTTAAGATACAATGATTCAATATTGGTAATGTAATCTTCAACTGATTGTTCAGATGTTGTTTATATCATCTAAGTGCTAAATGCCATTGCATTCTTCGATGAGTTATACAGTAATATTTTAAAAAGTGATAGATAAAGGAGTGATGTTTATGCTATCAATTAGTCAAATTATCCTAATATCACAAATCTTTTTATTCTTAATTTTATTGTATCAAGTGAGAGCTGATCCTTTTAAAAATGACAGAACTAATGTAAGATGTCATCTGTCAGAAATTCCATTTGCATCTCCAGTATTATTATATCTTTTTAACCAATCATAAGGATCCTGATCTCCTCCTTTAAAAGTTGATAATTCTACAAATTTTGCTTCTTGTTGTCTTTCAAATCCAAAAGTTTTAAAGACAGTTTGCAATCCTTTTATCATCCTGAAGAAGTTTCATTCATCTTGATCATTCATATTATTTTCATTAAATAGGTCTTCATCCTCATCATTATTAGAATGATGATCGTTAGAATCAGAACTAGCAGAAGATGAAGAACTATCATAGTAGGATATAGAATGATAGCTTTTCTGTTTACTAGTTCCCTTATTCTTTAACTTTTTATTTTACGTTGATCTCATGAACAATTGGTTTTCTGCTTAGAAAAGCGTAAGGACTAACATTCTTTTGATTAGAGGTTACATCTTCCTTGTTAGAGGATCTTGCAAAGGCTAATTTAGATAGTTTTCCTGTACCTTTACGAGAGCTAAAGGTAGAGTTATCAAAGCTTAAAATTCGTTTATCAGGATCTCTTCTACTTGAAGTAGTATTCGCAATGATAGTCTTATCAGGTGAATAATCTTTTTGAGAGGGCGGATCTTCTTTTGCTAATTTAGACGTAGTATTACTTCTGCAAGTTATTTGAGGGTTGATCATTCTAGATAGAAAAGAATTATGACTCGAGTTTAAAAGTGATATATTGAGATAAGTGAATAAGTCACCTTGAAATTTCATTTAGAATGATTCAATTTCAGTTTGAGTCCAGATACAATATTCAACTGCTCACTCAAAAGTTGGTATCAGTACTTGCTTATATCTCAAAGTTTAAAGTGTTTGCTTATAATATACTTCTTATATACCAGTGATTTCTACAGAAATTGCAGTTTAAAAAGCTTTTAAACTTTTGCTAGTATATAATAGTATTTCTAAGACTTTTTGTGCCTATTTAAAGAAATTGAGAAAAGATTAAGGAATCTCCTTAGAGGACGGGTTACAAACGATGCAGGATGGGTCGTCTGTTAAGGTAAAAAAACTAACTAAGCAATTATTAGCCAGGAGTAAGAAATTAGCCGAAATAGAATATCAGTAAGGGAGAGATAAAATTACTGTAGCTTTTTTAAAATTACGTTCTTGTCTATTGTATATAGCTGAATGGTTTCATTGATACTTAATTAATTCTTTAAAGTTGTTTGTGGAGTATTTTACATGAGTTTTTATTGTACCAATTAGAAAAAGATAGTTCTGTCATTATCACTAAATGTTAACATGTAATTCTTACAAACTATGATTATTAAACAGGATAACTAGTATAATAGGTCATATAATATGTCACGTGATTTTTTAATAATTCATCAAAAATGAATTTTTACTAATTGACTATGTGATCTACAAAAATTTTCTCCAATTTACTATAGTAAATTTCTCTGATTATTACACGAATTACGAATTAAATTTCTTTACAAATCCTTAATAACCTTTTAATTTAAAAATATTAAAAAATCTTATTTTTATAATACATATTTTATTTCTAATTTCTTTTTATCAAATTTCATTTCTAAAATATTTTTTTTATACTTGCATTAAAAAAAAAATATAAAGAATGCTATTTTAACAATAACTATTAAATTTGAATAATTGAAAAAAAAGGTATTAAGATATATTTTTATTATTTATTTTATATTTTTGTAGAATTGCAGATAAAATTTAAGAGAATTCTATTATTTACTTTTTTTAATTATTTTATAATATTCCTCATTTATCAATCTAATATTTTTATAAAATTTATCTAAAAAATTTATTTCTTTTTGATCATATAGGCTCTTTTAATATCAAGAACTCATTTAGTTCAAAAATTTTAAATAAAGAAAATAGTTCAGAATTAGAAAATTATTAAAATTGTAAAATAAAGATAATATTGCTAAAAATAATAATATTAATTATTTTAGATTTTAAAATATTTATTTTTTTGCATAATATTATATTTTTTTGCACTAATTTTTAGCTATATTACACACTTAATAGATTTTATACACTGATTATCACTAATATGAACTTTAAGATCTTTACTATATCTTGAATTTTCTAAATAACTTTTTTCTTTCAACTTATTATCTATAAATCTTAGAATTTCTTTAACCTAAATATAAAATAAACATTACTATTAATATGGGATATTGTTATTTATTATTTAAATTGAGAAAAATTTTACTTCATTATTACACTATATTAATTTTAGTACTAATAAATATTATTCTTTAGTTTCTTCTCTATATTCCTTGTCAGTTATTTCTATTGAGATAAATCTTTATTCTAACAATAATTTTTATTAGATGTTATATAGAATCTTTATTCAATTTATTCAATATATTGATTCTTAACTAAATTTCTATTTATTATAAAAAGAATTATAAATTAATATTATGAAAAATATATAATTTAATATTTATTTCATTAATTACAGTAAATTTTTTAAACACAATTAGTACAAGTTTTACTTTACTGTAATTTATCAGTAAATATAAATTTATACTATATTAAATATTAAGTAGTATTTTATTGAAAAAAAATTTCTAAATTTATACAAAGCTTAGTATAGTACTTACTATAATATTTAATAAACAAATGTTCTCTATAACTTATAATAAATAAATAATTTTTTAAAATAATTACTATTTGGATTCTATTATTTCTTATTGTTTTTGATCATTTTTTTTTATCTTTTTTAAGGTGTGTAATATATTAAATAACTATAGTTTCAATAAGATGTTCATTCTAAATTTTCTTGTACTTCTATTTTATTATTAAAATAATTAAAAATAAAGACAAATATATTATGTATTTACTAAGAAGATAATATACAAAAGTTATTACAAATTGTCATTAATGTTCTGTATTTCTTTATAAAAGTTTATATTTTTTGATTTAAAATAGAATAATTAGTATCAAGTTCTTGTCTTTTACTTAGTCTTTCGTTGATATTTTTAATGTTTGTCAGTTTTTATTCAACATTTTCAATATTAAATAATCTTTGTTCTATAAATTTTAATTTATTAGAATACAACATTTTTTTTTACATATATTTTCTTGTAATTTGTTAAAAGAATATTTTTTTTACTTAATTCTCTTGCTTTATCTATATTATCCTAAGATTTCTTTTAAATTCTTAATATTAGAATTAAAATAGTGATACTTTGAAACATGAGTAAATTTTTTTTTTTAAAAAAATTAATTTATAGTGATAATTAATTTAATAATGAAGAAAAATAATGAGTGAATGATCAATTAATTTGAATTAAAAAAAAGCTATTTTGAAAAAAAAGAGTTAAAATATGAAAGTTAAAATACTTAAAGTTTTGATAAAATTTAATATTTTGATATTTAAATTAATCAAAATGTTAAATATTGATAAAATGAAAAATATTGATAAAATAATAATTTTCGATTTGTAAGAAATGATTGCAATTTTAAGTTTTATAAAAAACTGCTCTGGATTATGAAAGTATATATTAGTTAGAATATATTCAAATATTAGCTTTTTGGTCTAATAAAAAATATGCAACCTTTAGTAATACAGGAAATGTATTTTAATTCATTTGCTATGAATTGATTGATAAGAGTCATTTAGTAAATTCTTTGACTGTATTATCATTATTATTAATATTAATTTAGTCAAGTTAAAACTTCAGCAAATTGATATTACAACCTTTAAAGTGGTAAAATATAAATAAAAGCAACTTTTATATTTTATCTTTGTAAAAAAAATATCTATTCATTCCTGCAACTTTTATATCTAGTGAAACATTTTTTTTAGACACAAATAATTATAAATATTTTAGCAAAACTCACACAAATATCTCCAGATTTGGTAAATCAAATTTTATTTTTCTATCATTTTAAACATTCAATTAGCTTAACTTAAGAAAAAAATTTTTATTAATATAATAAATATTATCGCAATTCAGTTTTTCAGGTTATTATAACCGAATGCTCAATTTAATCGATTTTATTTAAATTCAGTTTAAATCCAGGTCTCAATTAAAAAAAATGATTAAAACTGGTTTATAAAAATAAAACTGACTTCTACCTCTAAATATAACTATTCTCGTTCATCAAATGCTTCTTGAAAAGTAGTAGATATTGATAATAGTATGATAAACTATTCAATTACAAATAGTTTTGCTTAAGTTATGGCATACTATTCTGTTTCAGTGAAATCTGAATAAGAACACAGGTATGCAAGAACAATAATTAATGAAACGCTTTGAGAGAATGTAATTTTTATTTTTTGACTTGTGATGTGATATCTACAAAATCTCATATATATCATTTTACGTTAATCTATTATTTCTTACTATAGATGCCTGCCAAAAATAATTTTATCATTTTTGTATTAGAAGGGTTTCATTGTATCCATTATTATGACATAATGTTTATTCCTTCAATTTTTCACTGAAACATATAAATACAGTGACACCTCCATAAGTGTACTCCCTTAAGATCATAATAAAAATTAGCATACTATGCATTTAAAGAGGGTATGCATTTATAAAGAATAAAATATTAAAAGCTCTTATGAGTTAGGACTAAAACTTACTATGCATTTAGAGAGAATTTACATAGAGTGTGCATTTATGAAGGGTGTACTTATGAAGGTTTCACTGTAATATTAAAATTAGCAAAGAAATAGGAATCAAAAACTTAACTCGTTACCATTTTCAGCTGCTTTATGATATTTATGAGATCAAATTCAAGTTATTCATCAGATCAGATGCTTCTCAATTTTATCATTAGTATTTGTAAAAGGATCAGATATTAGGGATGAGTACAGTTCTATCAGTTCTATTTCAGTTCTTCTTCAGTTCTACTTTGACTCTTCTTAAGTAAATTAAAACTTTAAGTATTAAGTTAAATTTATACAATAGAGCATGTGATAATCAATTTAAAAAATATTTATTAACTGCTTATCAAATAACTATTATTACCTTTAATTTGATACAATTCAATTTTGAGCTGCCTCTTAAAACTGGCCTGGAATTAGTTCCAGTTCGATTTTTAGAAAGTTTAATTTAAAAAGTAAAACAAGTCATCAAGGGTTGCAAATGAACAGTACTCTTGGTATGGAAACAGTGCCTTTAACCTTCATGCAGACTTGAGATAAAACCTACTGAAGAAGTTCTCATAACTAGCCTGACAGTACCTGGCCGCTTAGGTGATTGTTTTAACTATGCTCAATACCTTCTCTATCCTCTCACTATTTTGAATCAAGATTTAAAATAAATGTAAGTTAATATTCCATTTTCATTTAGAATTGAGGCAGCTTTCATTCATTTATCATTCATTGTATCTTTTGCGATATACTTCACAATACTTCAAAGTAATTCAGGATTTTCTTGATTGCAGACTTCATAAGATTAATCTGTAATCACTACTGCTTGCAGATCTAGAATATACATAATAAAATACCATTCTATTTCTGTAAACATAATATCATAGAGTAGTTGAAATACTTTTCAAATGCTTGATCCATAATTTATTTCTTCTTATTCGTATATGAGCTCTCGAGTTACTTGATAATTTGAGTAAACCTTCAACTAATCTATGCTGGAACTTGTCTTCAGTGATACAAATAAGGTTCTCAGATTCCTGAAATAAATATATGATATGAATATATTTTCAAAAAAAAATAAATTAAAACATTAATGATCAAAACTTTCAACCCTTATAATAGATCATGCAAAATTTGCTTATTTCGTAGATTCTTAATTGTAATATTTGTGGGTTTGATACAAAAAGTAAAAGGTTTAAATGACTTATGAAAAATATTTTATGTAAAATAACTAGGTTCACTTCGATAATACTAGTGCGAAAAGGATGCCTATTTTTAACTATTACTTCTAGAGATATATACAAAATATATTTCTTCTGAATGTTATGGACTAAAGAATCTAGCAAACACATGAGATGTTTCTCAACTTTTAATACCTTCCACCTAACCAAATATATGAGGTATTTTCGAGATTTTTAGTTAAGCAATTCACACTTCGCACTCTCATTATGAAAGAATATGATACTATAATAAGAAATTACAAATTTTTTTTTGAGATTCCAATTTATCAAAATTTAGATTCCTCCTAAATATATAACAGATTTTGAAAAATGTTTCATGTAAAATAAAACTAACTAGTTTCACTTTGATAATACTGATACAAAAAGAATGTCCATTTTTAACATTGCTCTTAAAGATATACACAAGGTATATTTCTTCTGAATGTTATAGACTAAAGAATCTAGCAAATATACAAGATGTTTCTTGACTTTTGATACCTTTCACCTAACCAAATACATGAGGTATTCTTGAGATTTTTAGTTAAGCAATTCACACTTTGCACTCTCATTATGGAAGAATATGCTACTTTAATAAAAAATTACAATTTTTTTTTTTTTTGAGATTTCAATAAAAAATTATTAATATTAATATTTTTGTTCTCACTGTGGGAACAAAGTTTAGATTTCCTCTTTTAATATAGATAAAAGTCCTAATGATTAGCTAATTTTTGCTAACACATAATGTAAAATTTAACAAATATAATTAGATAATTAATTTTATTAGTTGAAAATTAAATCATGTGATTATAATTTTGACAACACTTTATTAATTTATTTTAATTTTATTTTTTATGATCAATAAAAAATTTTAAAAATACATAATAAATACCACTTCAAAAGTTGCTTGGCTTTTGTTTTATTTACCAATATTCTAAAAATTCTTCAGATTTTTGAAGATTAACTGAATTAGCTTTTAATAAAGTAAAAGATCACAGAACATTAATTTTTTATCCTAATTTACAATTATATGATATTATTTATTTTTCTCATTATATGTCTATTGTAGAAAGTAATAAAATACATCAGAATTATAAAGATAATTTGAAACCTGGGTTATCTTTTGAAGAAATATCTTTAGCTTCTAAAATTCAAAAAATGATATTTGTTTTTTATCAAAATGAAAGAGAAGAAGAAAATGAAGAATTTTTAAATAATAATGAAACAGAAAATATACAAATAAATTTAAATGAACGACTTCAAAGTATAAATAATTAGTAAATACCTTTAGTTTGAAACTATTAAAAAAATAAATAATATTAGTAAAAGTTTTTTTTTAAAAAAAAATGGTAAATTCTTTCTTTATTTACCTTATAAAAACTGCAATTTTCGCTCTTAAGTGAAGCTTTAAATGTTTGCGATATATTATGATATAATAATATAATATATTATGAACAGTCGAAAGGAATAGTTGCATAAAATTTGAATAGGGATTATTATGACCAATCCAAACTTTTATCATAGACGAAGTTTCTAATCGATATATAGAATTTCTATATAAAAATTTATATAACCTGCTGATCATTAGAACTTTTATCTATGCTCCACTTTTTCTATCAATATATAACAGATTTCAGGTCTTATAACTATAAACTTGTGTAATTTTGAGTTAATATTTATCTAAAACCTATTACACGTTATCACTTACAGATTTAGATTACAACTTTCATAATAATCATAACAAAACTTTCTAATTAGCTATATGAAAATCTTTTTAATAATATTAAGCATGACCTCGAGTTAATGCTTGATGCTCTAATTGATCTGAAGTTACTTTTGAAAATAGACATCATATCTAAACAAAAAAAAATCTTTACAATTGTCTAATCATACCTTCTTCAAGAATAAACTAAATTTCAATAAACCTATAAATCATTATATATGTGAATCATAGAAAATAAACTTAAAATTATTAATTAAAATAATTGTGCAGTTTTTAGAAGAACATGATTTTTTTCTAATATATTGCAATACGCAATTAAAAGCCTAATATACTGCAAATTTAAAAAAGAATTATAGAAGATAAAAAAGTTATAAAAAAAGGAAGAGTTGCAGAAGAAAAAAGGCCAGATGATAAAAATGAAGATAAAGAAGAAAATTAAGATAATGAAACAGATAATCAAAGAAAAAAAATCAAAGTAATAAAAAAGATAATTAAAAGAAAAAAGATTAAGATGATCAAGAATAAAAAAAAAGATCAAATTGATGTGACTTGTGATTTATTATTCTTACTAATCCTACAATAGTTCTCATTTCTATTTTTAGAATAAAATGTATATATTGAGCTAATTTTGAACATGTAAAAAGGTTATTTTTCTAATTTATTTTTAAAAATGAATAATATATTTCTCATAAATTATGAAGGACTTTATTTCAAAATGTAATCTGCTAAAACTAACTGATTTTTCTGATGCAGATTTATTATATATGCTTAACTTTATAATTTAAAACTTATCTCTATTTACATTTGATCAATATCAAATATTATTCTACAGATTGTATAAAACTAATCTATCATTTCCATTCAAATCCTTTAAAGTCAAAGCTAAAAATTATAATACTTATGAAATAATATACTTAAAAGGAAGAAAAAGTAATAAAAAGTTACAAAGATTCTCAATATTAATATTAAAAGTAATTATATATTTAAGCTTTAAATATTACAAATCTAGATATTACTATTAAAGTATTGATAAAAACAATTCTTTTTTATGCATTTTTTATTATAAAAGATTAAAAGCATTCAAACTACTAATGGAAATTAATTATAAATTAGATACTGAACTTATATAATGATTGTTTTTAATAAGAAAAAGAATGCACAAAAAAAGAAGATAAGTATACGAAGAAATAAATTTGATAAATATAAAGTATAGAGAGTTTACAGATTTTGTTTTATATTTAGTTAGCAAATTAAAAAGAAATAAAAAATAAGTAGGTCAAATCATTTGAATAGTTATAGATAAAAATGAAGAATTGATGAATGTCTGAAAAGTTTAATAACTTAAAAAGATGAAAATAAGAAAATTAAGAAATTCATGACTTTTACAAATTTTCAGTTTAATATAATAGATACTTCTAAATATTATTTCTCAGATTCTTAGTTATATAACTAATTTTATAATCTTTATATTTAACAAAATTTAAAAATTAAAGAAAATGAAATTTAAAATTAAAATAAGTGTTTTGCAATTATTTTTAGTCAAATATAAATAATAATGCAGTAATATATAATTTATTTTTACAGTAATTTAAATGATCATTAATAAAATATATTTCTGAATAAAATGCTAAGAAATTTTTTAAAATCAGAAAATCATATGTTCCTTAAACTTTGTTCAGAAAGTTTAAATAATACAATGATTAAATCATATGATTTTTCTTATTTTTCATAATGAATCTAATGAAATTTTGCTAAGAAATTTTTCTTCTTTAAAGTTATATTATAAACTAACTAAGTATTCTTTCACATTTTAGATAATAAAACTTAATAAAATTTCAAATTTGAATTCATTTTCTTTAGAAAGGGTATAGTAGTCATATTTGAAGATTTATGTATTAATTCAAAGAAATTCAAGATTATTTCTTATTTTAATAAAGGATATTACAATAATATTAGCAGTATTTATATTTCTAGAAGTATTTTGATTGTTTAAAACTGATAAAAAAAACTTAAATTACATAATATTTTTTAATGATTCATTTAAAATGAATTAGTTTGTATTTTTCATTTATATGCTAATACAGTAGTGGTGGAAAAAAATGGCAGTCGCGATCATATGATTAAAATAATGATTTACATCATATCTGATTGGACAACACAAACCAATTTTTTGTTTGGTTGTTTACTATATTACACTGATCAACATGCATAAAAAAACTGAACATAAGAGTACTTCATGACCGATATGATGTAATAATGCCACAAAAAATTTTTATTAAAGAACGACGTGAGGTAGTTAAGTCATTGTGGAATAATGGAATACAAAATGTAAATGAACTACACAAAATTACCAAATTTCCACTAAGGACACTGTATCGGTGGTCATCTTAGTTAAAAAAAACCAAAAATTTAAAACAACGATGTTGTTCAGGACGCCTAAAGGTTTTAAGTCCAAAAAAGCGGCGTCACCTTAGTCAGCTCGCTCGTTCGCGTACTGGTGCAACAAGTTTTGAAATTGCAGACACTCTTAATAATACTTACTATATCTTAATATAGCTACTCGTACAGTCCGTAAGAACCTTTAGAAGCTTAGTTACTGAGTTTGTGTTCCTAAAAAAATCCCATTCCTCACTTCAATTGCAAAAGAGAGACGAGTTTCTTGGGCAGAAGTTCATAAAAATAAAAATTGGGAAAATATGGTTTTTTC
>CAJVPQ010002208.1:0-14669 GCA_910591825.1 Funneliformis caledonium
AGTATAACGGATACCTGTAGGACTTAGAGAAAATCCTAAGGTCAGAAACTCCAACGTGTAGAATCAGCTGCCGCAGCTTTTCAACTTAGATGTTAAGATAAATGAAAACGAACCTGGTGACAACATATTTAAGCTTACACTATTTCTCGTATTTAAGATGAGCTTAAGAATATTTTAGGAAATTGATCAGTTTAATCTGATCCAATAATTATGAATTTAGTGTATATACTTTTATATTTCTCATTATAATTTAAAATAATATGTAGATTAAACTTTTCTAATATGAAATAAGTTTCATCTAGAAATCTGTTTACTTTAGGAATACTATTATCTTTTGTATATATTATTTTTATAATTTTTTCACTAATGTAATTTGCATTAGCATCTATGTCAATCCTAAATTGAAAATCCATAAGAATTATTCTTTTGAACTGTTTAATATTCACCTTTCTTTTCTATATTTTATTTATATTGCTAGCATGTTTTTAGACTTTATTCTGAAAGATACTTTAGAATAAATAATATTAACTCTGGCAGAAGTTATTTTAATAAAGGGATCAGCATCCCTAGTTCAGTTAGTAATAACTAAACTTCTATTGTAGGTTACACTACGATAGCTACAGGTTTAGGTCTAAACTGAAGCATAAAAATAGATGATTTTTATACGAATTTTATATGTAACTGAATACGTAAACGCATATACTAATATGCATTAGAAACTGATTGATCAATCTGTCGATTAGCATTAATCATACCTAAATACTGAGTTTGAAGAACAAGTAAATGCAAATGAAGTCAGAGATCAACAGAAACTTAGCCTTCACTGATAGGCCTGTAATGGATACTGTCTCACGTCTTCAAATTTAGGGGTCCTTACACAAGTAAGGAAATAGTTAACCAGTAATTAGTAGATTGGATACTATTTACGGATGGCTATAGTGATAATAAACTGCATTGCACTACCACAGTATTATCCAATCGAGCTGTCACTAGGGTAGAGATCAGGTTCAATTTCTAGGTGAATTTAACAATATGGGTACGACAGCCATCTATCTTTCTGAGATTCTATAAGATAAATAATGTTTAAGCCTTCCCAATCATGTGTAAAATACCTTGATACTGGGTAGAGTAATAGTAATCCAGATATAGTATTGGTAAGCACGGGAAAAATTTGATAAAAGTATCTGTAGCTGAAGTGATCTCTCTATCCAAATTTGACAGTGGTTCTAAGGTCTAGAGATCTTAAGGGCTACCTCTTGAGGATGTCAGCCTAGATGGCAATTTTCAGACTAGTATTTACGAACAAGTTCTAGTTAGACCTTTGAGTCTAATTACGACTTTAAAGATCTTTAGGATGAGTCGAGATTTAATATCTCAATAGTACTACCCGTTAATAGTTTCCTAATGTCAGATACTGTAACAAAAAAAAACAGAAGTTATTCTAGTAAATTAACTATATACATTTTTTATATAGTTAGAAGAATTTTAAATCAAAAATAAGATTAATGCGATATCTTTTAAATAACATAATGCTAATGATTATCATAAAATTATTGTCTATTAATAGATTTTTTAATAACACAAATTACATTAGCATCTGTATCAAATACTATTTTTTCAAAAATCTTTATAAGATGATGCAGTAATGATTCATTTACCTAATTCTTCTATGATATCTTCTTTTTAGATCGATAATGTCTTACAGTTACCTGATCATCCAACAACTCCTTTTCTATTTTGAAATCTTCAAAAAACTTAGACGAATAGGAAGAATTCTTACATTTTTTGATATTTGGTAAGAAAACTATTTTATATATTAAATCATTTACAGTCTTCTTATTCACATATTCATTTAGATTTTCTAATTCAGTCTCTAAGGACTTTATATTTTTTTAATCTTTTTATCCTCCTTTCTAAAATATTGTATTAAGAACGATAATTATTTAGCTTTTTTGCTAGCATCCTATTTTCACTAAAAAGTGTACTATATACTTCTACATTTTGCTTGTTTAGTCTAAGTATTTGAGCTAATTTCTCTGTATATCTGATAACTTTCTGCTTGCTATATATACTATCAGATGAATGCTTTTGATTAGTTATCATAATTGTAATATTTTGTATATGTTATATTTACCTTGAGTGAAAGAATAAAATTTCTGATAATTTATTATATTTATGATCAGTAAAAGAAAACACTATATAAAAAATTTTTACATATAAATTATAGAAAAACAAATCAAAAACTAAACATTTCAAAGATCTTTAATTAAGAGAAAGTAATATTTAACTTATTTATATGATTAGTTTTTATTGAAGAATTTGAATAAAAAAATAACAAATTATCACTTACCTCCTCTTAAACACAAGAAGGTTGTGATCAATTTTCATCAAAAATCTTAAATGATTTAAATTGATCAGCTAAATATATACAGAGTATTATCATATATCAGCAAAATTAATCTGTTTTTTTTATCTTTACCTGATTGTTATGCAGTCCTTTCGAATAATTATAAGGTAGGTTATTCATTATATCATATCTTTCTACTGATTTATGATGATCCACTACTTGTCTATATGCTAACTTTTGTAAATATTAACAGTGAGAATCATTTCTATCTCTATGGATTCTCAAGTATAGTTAGCATCTATCTTTCTCAATTTAATCAAAATAATTACATATTTAGCTAGAATAAGATTAATTAAATTTATATTAACTATACCGCTTTTGTTTTTTTGTAAGAAAGAAAATTTTTCTAATATTACTTTCTGAATTCAAGTAAGAAACTCTTTTGCTTATATTAGATCTTTTTTTATTGAAAGAAAAGTCAGGGTTCCCTTACTTCTGTTTCTTTTTTAATTTTAGAGTAACTAGTACAATACTAAAAATAGTCAGGATTATACTAAATTTCATTTGATGTTTCATATTTATTAATACAAAGACCAGTAATATCTGCTAGTCACTGTAATAAGATTGGATTAATAAATATAGCGCAAAAGATTGCAGATCCAAATGTTAACATATTTGACATATTTGATATATATGATATGTTTGATAAATCTGATATAACTAATATTAGATACATAAGACATATTAGATATATTTGATATATTTGACATATTTGATTTATTTATAATATCTATCTATGTATTAAATTTTATATAAATAGAGGACAATAAAATCATGTAAATGTTAGTTCGCTTTTAGTTCACTTTAATTTTCCTTTTAGTTGCTTTAAAATATACACTTAGTAGTTCTTTAGAAGCATCTGACTTAACTTTCGTGTTTAGTATTTATAGCTCTTTTTTTTCTTTATTTTCTTTTTATTTTCTATTTTCTTTTCTTTATTTCTATTTTTTACCATTAATAAATATATTATTATAACCTTGAATTATTGAATTATCTTACTTTTGATATTATTAAGAATATACCATCATGTAAATTATAAAACTTAAGTTCAACTACATTGAGATTTACTATGTAAACTTAAAAGAATCACCATTTGAACATCCTGTCTAATAGTCACAATTCAATAGGATTGCACATTAACATTTAGTGATGATGATAGGATCCTCTTTTTTTATTTATGTAGTACTATAAGAAACACTCTATGAACAACTTTAGAGAATTAATAAAATATCAATAAAACCATTCAATTGTACATAATAGACAAGAGCGTAACTTTAGAAAATCTACTGACAATTTTTCTTTAACAAATGACCTATCCTGTATTGCTTGTAATTTACCTCTTAAAGAGATTTCACAACCTTTTCTCAATTTCTTTGAGTAGACACAAAAAGTTTTAGGAATATTATTATATACTAGCAAAAGTCTTGAAGCCTTCCAAACTGCAATCACTGCAGAAACCACTGGCATACAAGGAGTATATTACAGGCAAATACTCAACATCCTTAGATATAAGAATATACCAATACCAACCTTTGAGTAAGCAGTTATATATTATATTCAAGCTCAAACTAAAACCGATTCTTTTTAAAAGAAATTTCAAGGCAATTTACTCACTTATCTCAATATATTACTCATAAATTCAAGTTGTAATTCTTCTCTTTCTAGAATGACTGGACCTTCTAAGACAACTACTTTCAAAAGTAGTGATACTTCTAAATCAGCAGAAGAAAATCTCTCATCTTTTCAAGGAAAGTATCTACCTAAAAAAACTATAATTACTAATACCACTCCTAGTGGAAAAGATACTGGTAACTGAACTTTAGGTTTTGACGAGTCAACTTTTAGCTCTCATAGAGAAACAGAAAATCACCAAAGCTAATCTTCGCAAGATTCTCAAATGAAGAAGAAGTAACCTCAGACTAAAAGGATACTAGTCTCTCACATTTCTCAAAATGCAGGACTAGTTGTTCATAAGGTTTAAATGAAAAGTCTAAGAGTAAAGGAATTAGTAAATAGAAGAGTTGTCATTTTCCTTTCTACTATAATAGTTCCTTATTTTCCTCCAGTTTTGACTCTGAAAATCATGACTTGAATGATGATAATAAGGATCTCTTTAATGCAGAAAATGCTAAAGATCAGGACGAATGAAATTTCTTTCAAATGATAAAAGACCTTTAAACTGTCTTCAAAATTGTTAGATTTAGTAGATCATAAGAAGCTAAATTCGTAAACTTATCAACCTTTAAAGAAGGAGATCAAGATTTTTAAAAATGGTTAGAAAGATATAATCATACTGGTGATGCAAATAGAATTTTTGATAAATGACGTCTTATATTAGTTCCTTCTTTCCTAAAAGAATCAGCTCTCACTTAGTACAATAAAATCAAGAGTGAAAAAGATTTGTGATACTGGGATAATTCTAGTGATTGATAATGCAAACATTAATCTTTCGTCTACCATTTTTTGAAGCATTATTGTACAATTCATAGAAGGACACAATAGTGTTTTACGCTTAAATAATGTAAACAACGTCTTGGACAATTTGTAAAAAACTACATTACTAATATCAAATCATTATACCTCAAACTTAATCCTGATTATAATACACCAGAGAATGAGAAAATTGAACAATTCTTGCAAGAACTTTGACCTAAATTTTTAACTGTAGTAACTGCTGCTGTATCTTGTGATTTAGAGGAAATCATTGATTAAGCTCAAGCTATTGAAACTGTTCTTTCTAAAGATAGTATTTTCTTAAAATATTCTCTTAGTAAAACTTACTTAAACCAATATGATGAAAAAGCTGAACAGGAAAAAGTCCCTAACATGCAATAGTTAATTAAGAAAAATAATGAAAAATTGATGAAGGAATTTAAGCAATTGTTAACTACCACTACGACTAATTTACATGCTGATAATAATAGTCATCCTGTATATAATAACAACAATTAGAAAAATAGTAATAATAGTAGTAATCAAGTATGTTACAACTGTAACTGACCTGAAATATCGCCAAGAACTGTCGAGTACAAAATAACCAAAGTGATAATTGAAATAACTTCTCATAGAATCAGAATAACACTTACCAGAATGAAAACAGATGTTTTACTTGTAAGCGAAGAGGACACATAGCCAAAAACTGTAACACTCTACCCAATGAACCTATCTATACTGTCGTCAATTTAGACACTGAGAAAATTTATGTCTAACTAGATTAGTGTTAAATCCTAATAATGGATAGCTACAATTCAGTCAAACTGATCAATGGACTGTATTGTTTCAAGGAAGTTCTATGTATAATACTTTAAATTCATTCTTACCACCCCTCTCTTCATAACCTTCAATGACATTTTCTTTCTCTAACACATTGATGACTAATAATGTATCTTTTCTCAATTCATCTAACTAGTCTTTAAACTATTAAGGGTACCTCTAGAGAGTAAGAGTACCAGTCATTATTTAAACCTCTCAAATGAAATTAATATACCTAAAGTTATAGAAGCTGTTTACTGTTACGCATTTATGAATAGCAAACTTATTTGATTTTGGATTTAGAATCTACTGGAAGTATTATGTCGAAAAGTTTCTTACAATAATTAGATAGAAAAATTGAAGATCCATTAATGATCACAATAATTAATATACAAGGTGAACACTCGCAACCATTAGGAAAGGTTACTAATATTCCAATTCAAATTGGTGACATAGAAATTCCATCAATGTTGATATAATTGAATCTAATGATTACTATATTGTAGCTAGAAATAATTGGTTAACAAAATATCGCAAACGACTTTATTAGAACTATTAGAAATTTATTTTTCAATAAAATCAAAAGGAATATCAAATCCTTATAACTTGTTGGGAAAAATCTCAATTCGATAAATTTCAACAACCTACACCTATCTTCACAAGCTCTATAAACAATGAATATGAGAATGAGATATTAACTATATAGTGACATTATATAATATTAGGTAATAATGAAGAAAAACTAATTTTAGTTAAAAGTAATTTCAAATACGTAATAGTCTAAAAGCAAAGCTATTTCCCCAATACTTCAAAAGTCTTAAACAAAAATTTTAATGTCAACTGCCTAAAAATTCAAATGGACGTATCATTGACAAGACTCTAGAAATAGATGCTGATATCATAAATGACTTGATCAAGCAAATGATGTTTATATATTATGTCAAAAAGAATGGGAACATTGGCAATTATTACAAAACATTCCTAAAAAAATACCAATCAAGATTAATTTGTATGCTCATTTAGATCAAAAACAACAGAAGGATTTACAACAGTTTTTATAGGCTAATACTAATATACTCACGAGTGACTTTTCACAATTAGGATACACTACTATTGAAAAACATCATATTCCAATAGAAAATCCTCTTCCAATATGACAATGAGCTTATTGAGTTACACCTTTAGAACAAGAATTCATTAAGAAAGAGATTAACCAGATGCTAAAATATAATCTCATTTAACCATCTAAAAGTTCTTAAACTTCACTTGTTGTTCTAGTATGAAAGAAAAATAGAAGCTTACACTTTTGTGTTAACTATCAGAAGTTAAATAGTGTTACTAAAAGAAATAGATATCTACTACTACAAATTGACAAATTATTAAATATGTTCAGACATTCTAAGTATTTTTCCACTTTAGACTTGACTAGTGAATACTGGCAAATAGCAATAGAAGCTGAAGATCAAGCAAAAACAGCTTTCATTACAAGTCAAAAGTTATATGAATTTAAAGTTATCTCATTTGGATTAACAAATATCTCCGTCACTTTTCAGAGATTAATGAATAAAGTTTTAAGAAAAAAATTAGGCAGTTTGTAGCAGTCTACTTTGATGATATCATTATCTTTTCTTTCATCTTTTAGGAACATTTACAATACTTAAGACATATTTTTGAAAAATTAAAGAAGGCAGGATTAAAATTTAGCAAAGATAAATGCAAATTTTGCAAACTAGAACTTGTATTTTTAGAACATACTGTTAGCAGACAAGGAATTTCACCAGATCCTTCTAAAATTGACAAAATCAAGAATTTTTCAATTTCTAAAAATATTACAGAACTTAGAGGATTTTTTGGATTAGCATCTTATTACCAAAAATTTATTAAGAATTCTCTATTAAAGCTATTCCTTTGCACTTATTATTACGAAAAGAAAGTCCTTTTGTATAGATTTTAACTTAATAGAAAATGTTTGAATATCTGAAAAATTGTTTGATTATGATACCAATCTTAATATACTCAGACTTTAAGCGGAAGTTTTTATTATTCACTGATAAATCTTATGTAAGACTAGAAGTAGTACTAGCATAACTTGATGACTAAAATAGAGAATATGTAATTACATATGCTAGTTGAAGTTTAAATAATGCTGAACAAAACTATATATCTACTGAATTAGAATGTCTTGCTATAATTTGGAAAATAGAACATTTTAGATCATATTTACTTTATCAATCATTTAAGTTAGTTACTGATCACGTAATGCTATAATAATTATTTAATAAATCAGATCCATCCAGAAAATTTATGAGATGAATTATTAGGATTATGGAGTTTCCTTATAAAATTAGATATAGAAAAGAAAAATACATTCAAATGCAGATGCTTTATCTCAACTCCCTCCCTTACCATTTAATTACAACTTAGAAACAACTAACGTAGAATAAAAGCTTAAGTATCAGCAGTATAACTGATAGCTCTAACAGTTAAAATAGATCTAAAAACTTACAACTAACTTTATAACTTTCTTAATACCTTAACCTACCCATCAAATACTATCCCTATATAACAACTTAAAATTCGAAAACAATCTTTTAAATATTTTATCAAAAACTAACAACTTTACCATTGAAACTAAAAACAACCTTTATAATCTTTATTAGTCATAAAAACTACTAAAATTGAAATCTTAATTCATAATATCTACAATAAACTGTTAGGAAGACATCTAAGTCGTGATATAACTTATAATAAGATAGCCTCTAAGTATTACTAGCCAAACATATATTGAGTAATTGATAATTGGATAAAAACTTATGATACATATAAAAAACAAGGCAGACCTAAATAAATGGAACCTTTACATTTAATATCTGTCTGACAACCATTTGATCATATTGGAATAGATTACATAGGACCTCTTTTCTAAATAACTAAAGGAAATAGATACATTATAGTTGCTACTGAATATCTTACTAAATGGTAGAAGCTGCTGCAACTCCTGATTATACTTCTCAAACAAGTGCATAATTTATTTATAGTGAAATAATTTATCAACATAGAATACCAAAGAAAATCCTAATAGATAAAGCTACATTCTTTCAGAATGAACTAATTGTTGCTCTTATGCATATTGTAAAAACTAAACATAGATTGTCATCTCTATACCATTCTCAGACCAATGGATTGACTGAACGATTTAATTAAACTCTTTGTAACATTTTAGCAAAATACGCAGAACAACATAAAGGTGAATGAAATTTATACTTACCTTCAGTTCTGTTTGCTTATCGAACTGTTTAGCAAGGAATAACCAAATTGAAACCTTTTGAATTATTATATAGAAGAAAAGTAACGTTACTTATCAATTTACAACTGCGACATCCTTCTCATAAAAGTAACCTTTCACAAGTAGTAAATAGATACCATCAGTTAATTCCTACCCAATTAGAATAAAGGAGACTTGATGCATAACAAAATATTTTGCAATGACAATAACAACAACAGAAATGTTACAACAAAAGTCACCCTAAAATAAATTATCAAATAGGAGACAAAGTGTTAATGTTCAATGTATTACAGTCACACATACATGATAATAAATTTAAAGATAAATTTTTTTTTTTGAAGTGTGGTAGTTTTGCATGATCTTTATTAAATTTATATAATACTAAGTATATATAATAAAATAGAAAATACAAAAATATCTATAAATTAATTTGAACTAAACTACTTTATCAATACTAACTTAGCACTTTACCAAACTAAACTATAAACAGAAAAGAAAAGAAAAGAAAAACTTAACAAGATTAAACTATTATATAGCTATCAAACGTTTGGAAGGGAAGGCATAGTTACTGCTATTCCAAAAATTTGACCAATGGGAGCTATAGGCTGTAGTCGCTATAAAAGAGGTGGGTTTGAGGTTGAGGAGAGAGAAGAAGAGTATGAAAAACCTGAAGAGATCCAAGGGATAGTATAGTCTTCTTCAATATTATTAGCAATTTTCCATTTATTAAGAGCAGCGTTTCTTTTTTTCACATCTTATAACAGGATGTAAAAATATCGTGATAGAGAAAGATAAGAGATTATATGATAAATCTTTCATAGATACATAAGCAGTAACCTTATCAAATAGAGATAAGGGTATTATTCCTTTAAGTAAGTCAAGAATCCAAAAGTTAGCTGTGATGGGTGATGGAGTTCAAATATTATCTGATGATATTTCTTGTATTAGTGAATCATCTATTAGAATATTCAGTTCCTTGAGATGGGTAATGAATGGTGTTTTGTATACAGCAACAATATCCTGAAGGATTAGATCATTTTTTGGACATAGCTAAAGGTGTTCAAAGTCTTCAATATGAGAGTGATAATGGAAGTATTATGCTGAGGTGTATGTATCAGGAATACGAGTATATACTACTTCTAAAGTAGGAAGCATCTGAAGCAACATCTTGATTTTAAATTTTTTTTTAAAGCATCCTATAAAGGACGTATTATGAGAAGATTCTTCATTATTGAAGATCTTAAAGAGAAGAGGCCAATCGATAGACTTATCATGATATAGACTTAGATGTAATAGTGATAGCAAGGACTTAGCCTAAATAGCTTGCTTTTTATTTTAATGAAAAGACGATGGGGAGCTATAATCAGAATTGACTGGTGTCAGAGATAGTAGCCTGAATTCAAATAATCTTTGTTGATAAATAATTAGTGAGCAGGAAGTTGCTTTGCAAGTTTATTGACCGTGTTGTTGAAGAGATCATCAGTATGAATTTTTACTTTGATGAATGAAACAGAAATGTTATTTTAAGCTAATAGGCTAAATAACGTTGACCAAATGTGAAAATATAGAATTTTGAAGGTAGGGTTGATAGATAATGATTCATAGAAGAGGAAAGATAATTTTTAAAAAGAAGAGATAGTGGCTTGTGAATCAATGCAAATTTCAATATCAAAGTTGGAAAGTGAAGCATAGATCGCAGCTAAAATAGCGACGATTTCTGCAAGAGTAGAAGAGGATTTTGTGAGGAAAGAATAGTATTGAAAAATAGTGATGGCTAATTTGGATTAGTCTGTAACCATGCAACACCTAAATGAACGTTTGAAGAGCCTAGAGAAGTTAAAGAACCGTCTGTATAAAATTAGAAAGAAGAAACAAAAGCAAAGTTAAATTTAATAGTGTTAAATAAATTTATTGAACAATTATCAAATGGTAAGATATTTAAGTTAGGTAATAGTCTAGTTAGGTATCAATATGAATTAGTCAATTTAAATAGCGTGATCTCTTTTAACATAAGATCAGAAAGACTGCATCTCCATCCTATATGTCTGATATATTGAATTTTGATTTCTGTATAAAATTGAAGTAGAAGTTTCATTGCACAAAAATTGTGAACGTTTTTATGAATAGTAGTGATGATTGCTGTTAGATCAAAAAGACTATATCTGTTATATGAGTTAATGTTTGCTCTAGAATCTAAGTCATGTGCAGATATGTAATGTTGAGTATAGATTGTGTTGTTAACAATAGCTTTAACTTTTCCAATTATGTAAGTCATAAATTGGTTGGACTAAATAACCACAAAAGTAGGGATAAATTTAAAGATAAATTTGATAGACTATTCTATATACATAATATTGTATGACTTGGTACATACAAATTGTACACTATAGATAGACGAGTTAGAAAGAACCCAGTATATGCTGATCTCTTGAAACTATATTTGGAAAGATCTAAATGGACATTACAGATCATCATTAGTTGATAAAATTTCTTATAAATATAGACCTAGTAAAGACCCTAACGAAACTATTTAGTGAAATTTAAAATAGCTATACTGGATAATTTTGAAACTTTATTAGAACAACTGAAACATACGATAACTCTTTCAACTATGACCACTCAGAACTTAGAACTTTATAAAGCTGATATGACTTTATTGCAAAAAGTGCAATTAACTTACCAAGCTCTTTTACGATCAATGTACATGAATAATTGACTTTTATTACTTGTTAACTCTTTCTATTTAGGATAACTTCTCAAAGACGAAACTCTTACTCCTGTTCAACGTACCTTACAGGCCTTTATTATTATCACGTATTATTATCAAACTGCTATATGAATCTTTTATTTATTTAAAAATCTTGAAGTCCAATAAATCCTTGATACTCAGTTACTTACCCTGACAATGATTCGACATTTGAAAACTACTGAATATCAAGCCTTGATAATTAAAGCTTTAAATCTTTTTGCTGAAGCAGAAATCTTAAGCAGGAAATAATATAATCAGATTGGATTGATGAATGTGATACAGAAGATTACAGATCTAAATGTCAAACATGTCTGACATATTTGATATATATAATATATTTGATAAATCTGATATAACTAATATATTAGATATATTTGATATATTTGACATATTTGATTTATTTGTTATATTCATTTATGTATTAAATTTTATATAAATAAAGGACAATAAAATCATGTAAACATTAGTTTGCTTTTAGTTTACTTTAGTTTTTCTTTTAGTTGCTTTTAGATACACACTTAGTAGTTCTTTAGGGACATCTGACCTAACTTTTGCATTTAATTATTTCTATTTCTTACCATTAATAAACAATTATTATGACCTCGAATTATTGAATTATCTTACTTCTGGTATTGCTGAGAGTACATCATTATGTAAATTATAAAGTTTAAGTTCAACTACATTAAGATTTACTACGTAAACTTAAAAGAATTACCACTTGAACATCCTATCTAATAGTTGCAATTTAGTACATTAACATCACATATATAATTTAATCATTATGTTAACCAGATTTTTCTTAGAAGATAGTAAAGATAAATTACATTTCTAGAGTCTTTTCTGAACTAGTTCTAAATAGAAATATTCATGTCAATCAATACCTTCAAATTTGTCAAGTTTAAGCTATTATGCCTTAATTTTATTCGATTTAATAGTAATAAGAGGAATTTTGATTTCTTGTTTTTTAAGATGATCAGCTCTATAATTTCATAATTTTTTTTATTATAAAGTAAGCTGAGAACTTCCTGCAATTGGATTGGATATGAAACTTTCAAATCATATAAAATTTGTTTTATTTTCTCAGATGAATAATCATTATCTACAATTTTTTAAGCAATTTTATTAATAATATCCCTACTTTTTTCATACTTTCTAGTAGATCAGATGGAAATAAGAACTTTTACTTGTTCTTTAGTAAGCTCTAATTGTTAGAAATATGTTCTGGCATAAGCTTTTGCCTTATTGTCCTTCAAATTTTTACTAATCTCCTTTGTATATTCAACTAGTTCAGATAACAGAATTTTAGGGATCCATTTATAACATTTTATGTAATCTGTAATAAATTTTGACATTTTGTTTTTAATACAGTATAATCAAGTATATTAAAATATACTGATTTTATATTATACATAAAAAGTTAAAATGTTCTAATAATTTACTATCATGATCTGTGAAAATTATCAGAGGAAAAAAAGGAGGGAAAAAATAATGTTATAACTTATATAAAGTATCTATGAGACTACCTATTCTGGCTAAGAAATTTATATCAATTTGAAAATTGTAGGTAAATAAGATAGGTAAAAAAATACATAGTCATAGAACTGTTATTTTAAGGTTATAAATGGTCTAAAACTGAAATGTTATATAGTAAAATATTCATATTAGAGCTAATATGTGCTCTGATTCTAAAATATTTATTTTGATGAATGCATTATATAAAGCATCTAATTTATATTTTAATAGAGCTAAATTCAGATAATGAAAATATTTCATGAGTATATCATTCCTCTAAAATTTCATTTCTTTATGCTTTCAGCATAATTTTAATAGTTAATATAAAGTAAAATCGTGTTAATTAGCTTTAAGTAAAATTTGCAATAAATTTATTTTTTCGTAATCACTATTAGCAAACTTTTCTCTAATACAATATTTCAAATATGATAGGAGATAAAAAAAATATTCTTTTAATATTGACAATTTATATAAAGACAGAATTAAAAGTTTTTTTTCTTTCTAATGTATAAATTTTACAATATATTGGCCTATTTATAATAATTATACAATTAGTTTTAGAATTATAGATTTTTTTGTAAGCTTCTGTCAGTTGATCTAATATATCTATAGCATTAGTATGAAAAGATATTTTATCTCATTATAATACCAATTAATTTAAATGCATATTTTATTATAAAATTAAAAGTGAAAAAGGATTTTATATTCTTAAATACTTTTATAACTTTCTTTATTTACATATATATCAAGAGAAATAGCACTATTTGTGAAAATAAATGCTGACTTCTTATAGACACTTAAAAATATATAAAAAAATATGAAAAATTCTGCTTTGCTTATGGATTTCCTACTGATATTGATTCAAAGTATTATTCTAATTACTTTGCTAAGATTCATTCACATAATTATTAAATAAAGCAAAAGTATAAGAATAAAATTGAGACTAAGGCTTTTCAATTCGCAAAGACCTTTGAATTATCTATCAAGATGTAAGCAAAAAATATTATTCTATTCATTAGTCGATTATTATATAAAATTTTGGCAAAAACCTACATCTTAAAAGTATATAATTATGTGTCCTGATCAAAATAATGCAAGGATAGAGAAATTTTTTAAATCTGAGAATATTAGGATGTATTTAAATTCTCCTGAATTGATATCATATCTTCAAAATTTAATTCTCAAAATAGCTCAGGTATTTGATAATACCGATGTATTATGTAGAGCTAAAAAATCAGAATTAAAAACAGATTAGATAAAACTTGATTTACTAAACTTAGCACTATATGTAACCTATGGGTTAAAATTTAAGACTATAGACAAAAATCATAGATATTACTACCTAGTAGATTCATTTACAGTAGTGGTCATAAGTATCTGACTGCTTCTAACTCTGGCTACAAGTAAGTAAATTCAAAATTTTTTTTTTATTTAAAAAATACATAACTAACTAACTAAAATTA
>CAJVPQ010002209.1:0-14664 GCA_910591825.1 Funneliformis caledonium
ATAATTATTTTAAGCAAAATGCTTGATTTGATGGTTGAATACTACAATATGACTTATATTATATTTGATTTTAGGAAGTCATTTAATAAGGATTCAAAAAATAGTATAATAATTTAAGTTAAAATAAATTAATTCAGAAGGTATTAAATTAGTTCTAAAATCTTTGGTTTGTCAATGTCTTTGTGACATATAAAAAATTTGTACATTTTGGTCAAATTTATTACAAATGATAGTACAGTCGATTGTTACTATTATCAAATTAATATAATTTTACTTATAAGATCGATTTGCTATCTAAATAAGCTTGAATATTTTATAACATATGTTCATTGATATAAATCTGCAAGTTCTCCAAATATGTAGTATTATTTTAGCAAAGAAAAAACATATTATATCAAATTATGAAATACTGAATTTTATCTAGAAAATCATGATTGTATAATACTAATTCATTATATTTTAGATTAATTTATATTAATTAACTATTAAATTTTAGCCTAGAGAAATACAAAAAAATATTTGGCTGTTAATCAAATTAATAGAAAATACCATTTATAAAAATAAATTAAATATTTTTAACATTATTTAACTGTCAATCCTACAAAATATTAGTTATATTTCCTTTTGAATTTTTATTTTATTTTGAAATATTTTAATTGATTTTTAATATATTGTTAATCAGATATAGATCAGACATCAATTAGCTATAAATAATATAAGTTAAATTTTAGCTGATTTTTGATGTATATCAATTGAATATAAATCAGATGTTAATCAGTTATAAATAAGATAGGTCAAATTTTAGCTAATTTTTGATATACAGTTAACTCTTGATATAGCGAACTCTTAATATAATGAATTTTTTGAATAAATATAATAAAAATACTCTTATTATAGCGAATTCGCTAATAAAATCTCTTAAAATCTTCACTATAGCCTTATAGCGAAGTTGAGGTTTAGGACATAGAATTCATTATAACAAGAGTTGACTGTATACCAATTGAATGTAAATTGGATATCAATTAACTATAAATAAAATAGATTAAATTTTAGTCAATTTTTGATGTATAAAAATCAGCTATAAGTATACAAATCAGCTATAAATAAGATAAGTCAAATTTTAGTAAATTTTTGGCTAATTTCTAATGTATGCTAATCGTTTAGGCTAATTTTTTGATAATTTGCTGATTTTAGGCTGATTTTTCATATATCTAATTTTTTTGATTTTGACTAATGATTTAAAATGTAGATCAGTTTGAAATTTTAAGTAACAAAAATTACATGATTTTATTATATAAATTGATTTATTAGTTAATCTTATACATTGTGATTTTCAAATATATATATTTTTATTTTATAAATATATCATATGTTTTACAAATTAACTCAATTTTTTAAAGTTTAATATTATTTAAATTATTCAACTCTTCAAAAATACTATCTAGAATTCTTTGAAGAAACTTGTATTTTTTTACAGCATACTCTACTAATTTTTTACTAAGACTTTTTTTATAAAGATCCATATAGTGTCAACATTTTTATGAAAATTTTCTAATTATTATCAAAGATATTGATTCCAAACTTTTAGTTATTATTTATTGCAATCCTTTCTATAAATAATTACAATTTTCATATAGCAACCTTCTAATATTTCTCAATAAAATTTAGTTTATAATAAAACTTTAAAAAAAAATATATTTATGTCTAGCATTTTCAATTATTTCTTTAATTGTACTTTTTGAATAAGAAAATTAGATTCTATAGACATTACTTGATATGTATAACAAGAAACTTATAAGTTATTTTATACATTTTCTTTGCATTTTTTGCATTCTAATATTAATTCATCAGATGACTATTTTTTTATTTTATTAACATTTGCTTAATTCCTTTAGGCTTGCCTTATAATTTTTTATCAGGATATATTGCTAAAAATACATTGATTATAACTGATTATTTGATCTAAAATAGGTATTTCACATTATTAGTTGCTTTTTATCTGAATTTAAATTTATTCTATTTGCAATTAAGGTATCTTTACTAAATGTGACATGATTACTACTATTATTGAAAGCAAATACAGTTATATAATCTGAATATAATATTTTAAAGATAAAATTGCCTTATTTTTATTTTGTTCAAGAAGATAGTTTGTTGTTTAGTAACCATTTGATTTATATCAGATTTTAAGTAATATCATATTTTTTCAGGTATATTAGAATATTTTTTTATATCTTCTTATTATCCCTTAAACTGTCTAGCGTTCAAATTTGAATACTAAAAATTTTTTTTACCATTTTTGTATAATTGCTATTTAATTTTTTAAGTTACTTCCTTCCTTATTTTTAAGCTAAAATGAATTTATTCATTATCTTCAAATCACGTGTATTTGAATTTTTGTAATAATGATTGTGTAGATCATAAGATTATAGATTACATATTTGTGTAACTTAATAATCACATAAAAAACTAAAAAAAAATTAATAAAATATATATATTCTTTATGTCAGAAATAGAATCTAACGAGAAAGAGTATGTATTACTCTTGATGTCTCGCTAATGCCTTTTGAATAATTCAGATTTAGAGAATGAGAACAAAGATAAATATGAAATAAATACAAGTACTCACCCTATAAAAGAAAACGTAAACTAACAAGAATCATACAACAAGAATTACTACTACCACCCTCTAATTTTGAACTATTTGTTCATTTAAAATAATCTCATTGAATATTTGTTCAGCTGCTGACATAACTTAACATTGATATTTCTAAGCCAATTGACTTTTTTTTCTTTTTTACAACAAACATGTTAGATACTATTATTAAAAATACAAATCTTTATGCATTATCAAAAAGTACTAGTGCTACTGATAGATATTAGCTAGACTTTACTCATAAAAAACTACTTATCTGGATTACTTTAGTTATTTATCAAGGATTTTTTAAATTACCTTCTCTTGACTAGTATTGAAATGAAAGTGAAAAGCTTTTTATTCCTCTATCTCAAAATAAATGCCATTAAAACATTTTAAGCAGATCAAGAGGTATTTGTACATTTACTCCTCTGCTATATCAATTAAAAATTACTTTAATAAATTGGAACCTCTGTTTTCATACATCTGGAATATTTCAAAGCAACTTTACATACTAAGTACAAACGTTTCTATAGATGAAATGATCATTCAATTTTCTGAAAAAAGTATCTATACCATTCGAATCAAAAACAAACCTATACCTGAAGATTTCAAAATTTTATCTCTTTATGATTCTAGATATATCTTTATTTTTTTGTTAACATCATGTATTACTCTAAGTGATGTAACAAAAATAAGTGAACTTAATTGAATTGGATGCCAGATTTATCATCTTGTTAAGCAATTTCTATATCATTAACTTTCATACAATATATGCATGAATAACTATTTCTCTAATATTCATCTTTTTCAATATCTTCAGCAAAATGGGTACATTTGTGATATTTCAGAGATTTATTATTTTAGCTATATATCTCAACTATATGTCTTAACCTATCTCACACTATGTTCTAAATGTTTTATTTATCCCATCTATGTCATATCAATGTCCCATTAATGTCTTATGATAATACTGCTTATAGGACTATATAGAAGACTATATCAGGATTTCTAAAAGAATTAAAATTGGATAAAGGCATTAAACTTGATTGGGACATTCGTTCCAGAGTTGTGATAGATGGTGTATTGGCTGTCTTTTGATAGGATAATAAGCTAGTCATAATACTATTGACAATTCATAGAATAGTTAGTGAAGAGTAAGAGGTAAAATGGAATAGGTGATAACTAAGAAAACTAGTATAAATGCAGCAAAAATTTGTGCAGTATTTGGTTCTAAATCTAAAAAAAATTAAAAATTCCAAAAATAATAGATGATTACAATTATAATATGAATAGTGTAGATATCACAGATTAATTACGTTCATATTACAGTACACGAAAAGTGACATAGCAAAATTGGATGCCCATTTTTTTGGCTGCTTAATACTGTAATTATTAATGCATATTAGATCGTTCAAATTGCAGAATCAATGTAAGAACAAAAAGAGTTCTGCAATAAACTTGTCTAGGATTTGATTAATTTTGCAAACAATATTGGTGAAATTCAATTAAGAAGTAATTTGGAGAAAAATGTGAGACAACCAAAAATAACAAAATATTTTAAGCTTTCAGATCAATGATTGGTTCCTAAGAACTACTTTGTGGAGTAGAGAGAAGAACATGAAGCATGCAGATAGTGTACATGATTAGTAAATAAAAGAAAATAGACATAGATCGTAAAATATCACACAGAAGTTAATTATGGTATGTAACATATAATATGTCTCTATATTATAATAATACTAAGAATTGTTTTTTACAATTTCATTCTAATAAATAAAACACATTTTTATGTTGCTTATTTTTTTTTAATGATGCATTATGAAATTTTAACAGGTTCATTAAAATTTTAATTTTTTCTTTAATTAAAATAATAAAAGTCACGTGACATATTAAGTATTACAGATGAAAATTATGTCATATAATCTAGGCTTTTAACTATTATTTTAACTAATTAAATGAAGGTTTTAATAAAAAAATCTGATTTAGACTTAATTTACTTTCAATCATTTTAGCATATATATTTGTCTGCTAAAATAGATAATTTAAGAGATAAACGTAAATATTTATTAATTTTAGTTAGAAATTTATTAACTATTATTGATCTTCTGTTCCTTTTTTTTTGTAATAACATCCTTTTATCTTTGGTTAATACTTCAAATTTATCATTATTTAAATAAAATATACTTTCATTATGAATTATAAGAACTCTTTCTTTCTTTTTTTTAAATAAATTAAAACATATTTAGTCCATAAGTTTACCATTATATTTTGACATATATTTTTTATGCTTAAACTTTTTTTTAAAAAAATTTTTTACTATATTACAAAATATCAGACCTTTTATGCTTATTATAATATATACCTTGATGATGCTATTGAAATAAATATCCAAGAATTTTAAGCTATCTTACTGCAGTCATTAAGCTAATGGTCTTTTTTTCATTATTTTGATATTAGAAAATAATTTCTATTTAATGAATTGTTTAAATATAGCTGATATAATAGTGAAATTTTGATTTCTAATTTAGATATAATATTTCTCAACAATATTTTTATCATTTAATATTCTAATTATTTTCTGATATTTTCTATATTTTAATATTAGAAACTTATTATTAAGTAACCAATATTTTGTAAAGTACTGAATTTTTTTTGCTTTTCATATACAGTTCTAGCAAAAAGAATGATGATAGATATACTGCATCTATATTTGATCACAATACTTTTGCTTTCTGATTTTGAACTATTATTAATTTACCAAATCAGATAATAGAATACTAATTTTAAAAGGTAAATTGTAAAAATTATTTGTTATTTCTATTTTTTAATTTTATTTACAAAATGATGCTATCTTCTCTTAAAATATGACAAAACTCTGTTAAGTCACTTACGTAGCAAAATATCTATAATATGAAGGAAGTTTCACAAAAATTAGGAGTTTATGTGAGCGATATGTCAGTATTCTGCATAAAATTAGCAATATTTCTATAGAACACTTATCTGGCTGACTGAGAAAACCTAAAAAAACGCCACCAATTGAAAATGATTATAGAACAATCATTCATTATAGCTGGTAAAATTAAAGTAAAGTAGAAAGAAAATAATATGAACTCAAGGTCAGTGAGTGTACCGTACATACTGAGCTTGCGAAACTCATTTACGTTTCTGTTTTTATAAGAAAAATAACTAAAATACACCTCTCAAAACATTTAGTATGACTTGAATAATCATCTTTTAGAGTGGATTCTTCTTAGATTTTTGTACAGCCTAGATCTGAATCCTATTGAGAATGTATGGGCTGTTTTAAAAAGAACTGTTGAGAGAAATATCAAGGATTTGGTAGCAATAAATAAATAAATTTCTCAATAAAATTTTTTTACTCTAATCTGGCAGCAATGGGATAATCTCAATAATAGAATATTATTTCAGTGCATCGAAAGTATACCAAACTGAGTTCAAGCATATATTAACATAGGAGAAGATCATATAAAATATTAATTATATAATAAAAAATATTGAGTTAGTATTACTTTTTAAATAATAAAAAAAAACAATTACAATTAATAATAAAAATTTTACATACCTTTAAAAAATGTGTCTGTCATTCTTTTCATTAAGGACTGTATCACTATTAATAAAAATCTTTTAAGCAACCTCTAAATTGATATTAATTCTTTTATGTCTATTTTTATTATTTAATAAGGTAAGGTATTCAAAAATTATTCTTTTATAATTATATTTAAAGATTATTAATTAATTATAATGCTTTTCTAACTGTTCTTTTAATTCTTATAATTTTTTATTTATTCAATAGGTATATAGATTAATAACTTTACTTTCAGAATCACTTGAAGTATTTATTTTGATAAGTTCAGATTATGAATCTGTAACTTGAGTATCACTTTTCATAAAAGAGCTAGTGATTTTTTTAGTATCAATTACTATTTTAATGAATGAGCTAGTTAGTTTATATTTATTATAATAGGTCAATTTTATATTTTATTTATCTTATATAATCTTTACTTTATTTTTTTTAATTAATTATCATTTTTCTATATTAAATCAAATCCTTTTAATTTTTAATAGAATTTACTTTCATCTTCTCTATTTTTCAGATCATTCTATTTACTATAATCATCATTATCTCACTTCTCTTTACTTAAAAATGAAAAATCAATATATTAATTATTATCAAAAGAACTAAATGAATCAGTATTATAAGCTGCAATAACTGTGCTATCTATGTCATACTAATTATAATCATTTTTATTATAAATTTTTTTCCATAATTATTATTAAAGGCTGTGAATAAATTCTAATTATATTTATGAGTTTTTTTAGTATATTAACCATCTGCTATATGTAGTTGATCTTTTAATTTTCTTTTCTATTTAGAAAAAGATGTAATTTTTTTTAAAATAAAGACAAAATAAAATCAAAATATTTAAATGAATATTCTAAAGGTAAATTATATATGCAAATATATAATTAAAAAGTTTTACACATAAAAGTTTAACATAAAATATGAATGATAATTAATATGATTATGTGATAAAATTCTTACATTTTATTGGTTAAATAATAAATAAACCCTGTAAAATTCCCTGTAAAATCAGTCTGAATCTAACTAATTACTAATAATATATCTTATTTTTAACTCTGATATCTTTTTATATAATTAAGTTAATTAAAATATAAGTTAATTTTTTAAAAGAACATAACCTAAAATATATAAAAATCAGTTTAATTTTTTAATAATATTTAAATTGAAAAATTAGTTATATTTAGAATCTAAGCTAAATTTTAGATGCCTTTAAATATTATGCATTATATAATAGAAAAAATAAATTTTAAAGAAAGGATAGATCTTTTTATTTTTATTATTTTATTTATTATATTTATGTTTTTTGAATAATTTTAAAGAATTTTAAAAGGTAAATGAAATATATTTTATTATTTTATTCTTTTTGATAATATTATAATGACAAATATTTAGAATGATTTTAAAGGATTTGAAAGAAAATTGATATTTTTTTATTATATTATTATATTATTTTTTTTACTTATTTTTTAATAGGAAATTTAATTAGTTGGTTTTAATAATATTTTTATTATAATTTTAAAATTTATATTAGATTTTTAGTATTAATTTTTAATATTTAATAAATTTAATTAGATAAAAATGTACTGATATATGCTCATTTAACTAAATTAATATTAAATTGAGATTAATTTTAAACTGATTTATGATTATTTAAGTTCTGAATTAATACTAAATTAAGACTAATTTTAAGCTGATTTATGGTTGAATTTAAATTCTAAATTGATGTTAAATAATTATATCTAATTGAAGTTTATTAGTATTGATTAGTGTATATTTGTACTAATCAAAAAATATGATAATAGACTAGTTTATTTTTGATCATTCAGATTTTTAATCATAAAATCTATTAACTAATTTAAGTATGTGATTAAAATTATAATTAATTATACAGATCAGCTAGTTTAATTAATTATTAAAATTTTTTAATAAATTTTAAAATTTAAATAATTAATAATTTAACATTTTTTTAGTAATACACTTTCTAAACTAAATAATTAAGGATCATACAGGAGTGGTCATAAGTATTTGACTACTTGAGATCATCCAAAATTATTATATAACTACCTTTTAAATTTTCTAGAAATATAATATAATACAATACATGATCACTGCTAAATTTATAAGTATTAATGATACAAAAAAATTTAGATGATCATCAAACTTTTGCTTGAAAAATAGAGTTTTCTTCACAAAAATAATATGAAATTGTTTTTTTATATGAGCATCTAGCTGGTCTAAAGTTTAATTTTAGATTTATTGTTAAATAAATACGTTGTAGTAAATCTACAACTATTTATTAGGTTAAAAGATTTCATGAAAATTGGGACCTAAGTACTTTAGAAAGATCAGAATGATCTTATATAATAATTGTAAAATAAGATGATAAGATTGTAAAGATAGCAGAAAAAGAACATAATATAATAGCTATTTAAATATAAGAAAAAATGGAAGAAATAGATGTTAGATTTAGTATAAAAATAGTAAAATAATGTCTCGTAAGTCTGGAAGAAAGTTTAATAATGAAATTTCTAAACTTTTGCTTAAAGAAGACCATCGAGAGAAAGGTTGTAATAGGCAATAAAACATAAAAATTTTGATTGGAATCAAGTTATTTTTACAGATGAAAGTACATTTTAATTATATATATTAAAAAAAAAGGTTTGGCAGTTTTTTGATAGAAAAAAGTGTTTTATTCTATTAAGCATCCACCAAAAATTCATGTTTAGAGATGTTTTTTTGCTTCTAGATTTGGTAAGTTATTTTACTTTCAAAGAAATCTTAATACTGAATTTATGTATACTATTTATGAGCAGGATCTTCTGGCTTTCATCTCTAAACTTTTTGGTGAAGGTAATTGTATCTTATAAAAAGATAATGATTTAAAGCATCGATTAAAAATCACGAAAAAATAAAAGGAAGAAAATGGCATTGAAGTACATTCTTGACCATTAATGTCTCTAAACTAAAACTTTATAGAAAATATTTAGAAGTTAATGAAAATTAATATACAAAAAAGAATTTAATCAATTAGAGGGTTAAAGGGGGAACTTACAAAAGAATAAAATTAATTATACTTATACTTACAGGTAACTCTTGATATAGCGAACTCTTGATATAATAAATTTTTTAAACAAATATAATAAAAATACTCTTATTATAACGAATTGGCCAATCAAATCTCTTAAAATCTTCACTATAGCCTTATAGCGAAGTTGAGGTTTAGGACATAGAGTTTATTATAACAAGAGTTGACTGTACTGCAAATTTGATAGCTAGTATAAAAAGGTACAGCTGTATTTATAGAGTCAGATGGTGACTATATAATGTATTAATTTTAGTTAGTTAGTTATGTATTTTTTAAATAAAAAAAAAATTTGAATTTACTTACTTGTAATCAGAATTAGGAACGATCAGATATTTATGACTGCTACTATATTACTATTGAGAAATCTTTGAAAAAAAGCTGTTATTAAGGAAGAATATATTGCTATTGAGAAAGAAATTGCTATTGAAAAAGAAGCTGCTGTTAAGAAAATTACTATTAAAAAAGAAGCTACCCTTGTAAGAATTGTTACTTTTTAATAAGTACTGGTTTTGATAAATTAATGAAGTTGTAATTGAATGAATTTAATGTATTTTTTTTTGAACTTTAAATTCTAATTTATTAGGTTTAGTATGTTTAGTTAAAGTTTTTCATTAAGTTGTGAATTATTTATTTTTATTAAGTTTCTTTAAAAACACAATTTTTACGGGTAAAAATTTAATTAGTCATATAATATTAAAAAAATAATCAAAAAAATTTTACTTTTTTAATTTGAAAAGTTTAGATTATTGATCAGATCACACAATTTTATTAGCTAATAATTATTAACATAAAACCTAATCAAAATCCAAATGATTAGAAGTGAATTAGTCTAATAATATTAAAATCAACTTAAATTTAACTATTTGATTTTTAGCTGATTTAGACTATTTTGATCAGTATCATCTTTTCTTATTTTATCTACATTTTTTATTAAGGAATACTATATAAATAAAGTAGATCAATTGAAATAACATAAACTTCTGTTTGTATTTTACAGACCTGTTTTTGTGTTTCATATATCTAATAATACATCTATTAATTTGTCTTTTATATATATGTAAATTTACAATCACAATCTATCTTTTGTGATAACCATTATATATTTTCTTTGTATTCAAAATAAAATGAGTATAAATTATATTTTTTTATCATTTAATTTATTAGGTTTATATTATTTTAATGATAAAATTAAAGAATTGTGAAAATATTTAACATAAAAATGATTTCATTTTTTTTTGAAAAATTTTGTATATGAATAGTTATTATTTGATATAAATTTTTCTTTAAATCTAAATGATAATAATGATTTTTTCACAGCTTTTAAATTTTATTGCATAATATTTTTTCTAGCTATTAAAGTTTCATTAATAAATTTATCAATTATATTTGCAGGTATTTTATCATATACATCTCTGAGATATAATCCTAATCATATAACTGTTTGAAGAAATTTATATTCTTCCTATTAATCTCTATAATTTTTTGTCTTTCTTTTGTTAAGATCTTTTTCTTCTTTTAAATTTACATATAATTTAAGTTTTTCATCAAGTATTTTTTGAGTTCATTATACTACTTGTCTATTTTAATAAGGTTTTAAATTCTGATTATTTGAAGTTGATATCTGAGCTGATGTTACTGATAAGTATAGGTTGAGAATTGAAAGCTAAGAAGTTACTTTTGCTACTTAAGATCCTCTTTTTGCTTGATACTAGAGATCCAAACATAAAGGAATCTTTTTTAGTGAAGGTGGTAAAAGTGGTATTATCAGTATCTTGGAAAATCAACTTTGGAAAAATAAAAGATATGTTGTAAAAGTAAGAAGATGTTTTGACAGTAATTTTTTCTTGCTTTAGCCATCAATGCAAGGTATTTGATAATATTCCAAGTTTCTTAGTTACTTGATATGCAGATAAATATATGAGAGGAATGGTAGGTATAGTTGACGATTTTCGATTTTGAATCTTATATGATTTTCATTGATAAGCAATTACCAAAAATGCAAAGTATGCATTTTTTATTTTACGATTACTTAATAGATCGATTTGCCTAAAATAGGATCACGGCTAAATTATCACGTGATCTAATTTTAAAAATAAAATCAAAATCAAAAAATAAAAAATAAAAAATAAATATAAATCAAAATGCCGTTAGTTACAGCATCTCAACTTATCAAGTTACAGTCGAAAGAAGAAAATATAAGGAATATTTGTATTTTAGCACATGTCGATCATGGAAAAACTACTCTTTCAGACTCTTTATTAGCTTCCAATGGAATTATTTCTAATAGGCTTGCAGGTAAAGTAAGATATCTTGATAGTAGAGAGGATGAACAAGAAAGAGGAATAACGATGGAAGCTAGTGGAATATCACTATACTTCAACATCTTTAGAGATTTTGTGGAAGGTCAAGGTGGTTTTTGATCCATTTTCCTTTTCTTTGAGGTCACTGAAGTTTATAAATTTTATATTAATTTTCTTTATTTTATTCGTATAAATCAAAGAAAATAACACAAACTCTGATGAATATCTGATAAATCTTATTGATGCTCCTGGACACGTTGATTTTACCAGTGAAGTCTCGACAGCATCGAGACTATGTGATGGTGCATTAATTCTTGTCGATGCTGTTGAAGGAGTCTGTACACAGGTGTGATATCGGATTAACAAAATTAGATGTTTAATAGTAGTCTTTTTTTTATCAAGTTTATTAGAATTTGTAAATATTATAATAAATAAAATTTAAAAATAACGAAATTATATCAATACTTTTTTTTTTAAAAAAAAAAAAATTGTTGAAAAAAGACACATGCGGTTCTCCGACAAGCATGGATCGAAAATGTTCGACCTATTTTAGTATTAAATAAAATTGACCGACTTATAACTGAATTGAGATTAACACCTCTTGAAGCATATGTTCATTTAAATAAAATTCTGGAACAAGTGAATGCTGTCATGGGAACTTTTTTTGCTGGTGATATGATGGAAGAAGAAACTAGAAGGCATGAAGCTGAAATGGTGCGGTTTAATTTTTATATATTATTGCATATATCAAATAAGTTGAATAAATATCTAACTTCTTTGATATCCTAATAGGAAAGACTTTCGCGAGAAGGAAGTGAACAATCAGTGGAACCATATAATACATTAGAATTGTCATTGGAAGATCGTGATGATTCGAACATTTATTTTACTCCAGATTCGGGAAACGTTGTTTTTGCAAGTGCAATTGATGGTTGGGCGTTTAGGTATGTTATCATCTCCGAATTTAATTATTCATTATGTCAAATCCTCCCCTCCAAATCAAAATCATTTGTTTACAGTGATAATCCGATCTGGGTGATAGAGTCGAACAATTCGCTCAATTATATGCCGCAAAGTTGGGCATGAAAGAAAATAAACTACGTAAAGTACTTTGGGGCGATTATTATCTTGAACCAAAAACGAAACGATTATTGCAATATAAACATTTGAAAGGTCGTCAATTGAAACCATTATTCGTTCAATTTGTTTTGGAGAATATTTGGGCAGTTTATGATTCTGTTGTTATTAATAAGTAAGTCATTATATTGTAATATCTGGGACGTTGCCAGTAAAGTCAAGTAATGAATCAGATGTAGTGATTTAACTGGCAACTCTTCCACAATTTTCAAAAAATATATATTTTTTTTTATTTATCGTTATTGTTTACGTATAATAATCAAAATTCTGAACATGTTTATTTAGCAATCGAGAAAAGATTGAAAAGATAGTTAAGACACTTAATTTGAAAATTTTACCACGAGATATGAGATCGAAGGATACACGTGCTTTGTTAATATCAATGTTCAATCAATGGTTACCATTGTCGAAAGCTATTTTGCATATCCTTTACTTTTTGCATTAAATCTAGTACAACAACAGGTTATATGTTCCGGACTAAAAATCTTTAACTTATCACACTAACCGTCATAGAACAGCTTCCAAATCCCGTATCCGCGCAACATGTGCGTCTACGAAGAATGCTATATCCTAATACAGAAATGGCGGAAAAACCTGCGAATGAAATTGAGAAAGCTTTGTATAGTTGCGATTCTAGCGATTCTGCACCTATTATTGCCTATGTTTCAAAAATGTTTGCTGTTCCTTCAGATATGCTACCAGAGAATAAGAGAAAACAATTAACAGCAGAAGAACTGAGGGAAAAAGGAAGGGTTCAAAGAGAAGCTCGTTTACGTGCTTCAAATGATCAATCCGAAGAAACAATTTCTGAAACATCAACGATTTCATCCTTAAATCAAACAAATTTGGTATCGACAGAAGCCATTGAAGAATCTGTTAAAATGAAAAATTCCTTTTTATTGGACGAAAATGGTGAAGTTGCTCAACCAACACCCGCAAAAGAAACTTTTATAGGTTTTGCTCGTCTTTATTCTGGAACTATCCGAATTGGTCAAAAATTATTTGTTTTAGGACCAAAATATAATCCTGATTTTCCAGATAGATTTTGTTCTGAAGTTACAATTCAGAGTCTTTATCTAGTGATGGGGCGAGAGTTGGAAGCTTTACAGAAAGTACCAGCTGGTAATGTTTTTGGTATTGGTGGACTTGAAGGTCATATCTTGAAGAATGGTACTTTAAGTAGTACTAATAAATGCAAAAATCTTGCTGGCGTTGCGATGGGGGTTAGTGCACATTAATATAATGAAGGAATTCCATTGGATTGAATATTGTAATTTCTTATCTTTTTTTTTTTTTAGTCTTCACCAATTGTTCGAGTTGCCCTTGAGCCTTTGGAACCATGTATATATTTCTTTAAATTTCTAAGTAGTATTTTTCTTCGTATATTTGAATTATTGAATTATTAAATACAACTTATCTTTTTTATAGCCGAAATAGGAAAGCTAACTGAAGGACTTCGCTTGTTAAATCAAGCAGATCCATGTGTTGAAGTTCTTGTACAGGAAACAGGTGAACAAGTAATTTTAACGGCCGGTGAAGTACACCTTGAGGTTTGTTTTCAGTAAACTTGAATATTTATGTTCTTTTATGTATTTATGATAAGGTAATTAATTACTTGCAATTTCAATTTAAAATTTTTGAAGCGTTGTTTACGAGATTTAAGAGAACGTTTTGCAAAAATCGAAATTCAAGTTTCTTCTCCTATAGTTCCGTTTAGAGAAACAATAGTTCCTATTTCAGGTATTATTTGGTATTTAGCTTAATTTTTAAGTGGATAATTAATTTAATAATTGATATATATAAATAGATATTCATTCGAACAAAGAGGAATGGTAGGTATAGTTGACGATTTTCGATTTTGAATCTTATATGATTTTCATTGATAAGCAATTACCAAAAA
>CAJVPQ010002210.1:0-14654 GCA_910591825.1 Funneliformis caledonium
AATCTTTTTTAAGATCCTTATTAAGTTACATTATTAAGTACTAAAACTTAAAAAATAATTTTTAAGTCCCATCTCTAACTGTTTCTGCTAATGTTGAAGAGGAAGAGTGTGAGACAAATGTTGCATTAAAGGAGAGCAAAGGCCAATTTTGATCAGTTTGTAACCATGCTATTCCCATCTGGCATTTAGGAGATCCTAAGGATGTAAGAGAACCATCTGTATAAAATTGAAGTGAATGGGCGTTAGTAAATTGCGATTTAAGGCTGTCTAATTTAGTAATAGATGCTTAATCAAAGGGGTAATGTCTAAACTAGGTAAAGATTTGGTTTGATAATGATAAGGAGAAGTCAATGTAGACAAAGCTACTTCACGAAGCATTAGGTAAGAGAGACTACACTACCATCCCTCGCAGGGCTTGTGAAAAGTTTTAAAAATAGAGCTAAATGATTTGGGTAGCTTGATGGCATAAAAATTATGACGTTGTTGTTGTTTGTAAGGTATTACGGCTGAATGGTCAAAGAGACTGCACCTAATACAAGGTGTAATGGGAGTTTGTAGGTTATCAGCTTGATTTGGCAAGTAATGTTGTGCGTGGATGATAGTATCTTTGACTTTGACTACTTTGCCCATGATAAATGTCATATACTGGTTAGACCAAATTACAACAAATGTTAGGTTGATTGCTGAAGCGTTGAAGTTAGGCGGCCGAGTCAGCGTTTTGACGAATGATGGGTGAGGAGGCACTTGTTGAGCAAGAGTCTATTCGAAATATTGGTTAGGAGTTGTGACTCCAATTGTTTAAACCATTTGGTGCTATGAAAAACTGAATCATAAACCATATTTAGGTCAAAGGCCGTCAACAGGTAAGTTCCATCCATAGTGGTGAATTGGTCAATGTATAAAATTAAGAGTGATCGCAATTTCATAATATTTTGCCGATATATCTTTGAAGGGAGGGAATGTATTATTGGAAGCGACCCTCCATCAATTTGTTTTAAGTTGTAATCTTTGTCTATACATTGTTGAAATCTAAGTCCAATCTACTTAGCGGCTGACAGTAATCCTGACCACCAGTCCTTAAAGGGCTTGGTGTTTGTATAAAGCCAGTCAGTTAGAGGGGATGATGGTAGTCATTCTGTTAGTTGCAGTTGTAGAATTCGTAGCCGTAAAGTTGAACCAAGGAGTAAAATGTCATTAATCATCTTTAAGAAGTTTGATGATTTGGCTTGAATTTGTTTGTCATACAAATATGCTAAATTATAACCAAAGGTTGCGTGAAGAATGGAGGAAGATATAAATCTTGAAAGTCCTAGTTTCTTTTTGAAAAAATTCCTAAAGGAGGCCATCAAAGTGTCACAAACTGAACGAGGAATAAATGTCAGTTTTGTTTTGTATAAGAGTCGAGGGATGATGACTGTGTTGAAGATTGCAACAATTTGTTTAGCAGTCAGCCTTTTTTTGCTAAGCACGTTTTTTGTCTTAGTAAACTCATCATGAATTTGTTTAGTAACGAACTGTCTGTTATTAAACAGAGATACCCAGACTTCTAAATATCTAATGGATTCCTTGTGATGTAATGGTGGGAGCCAAATATATTTTCCATTGAAGTTGAAATTGACCGGAGAGGGATCTTTGTCATTAATCATGAGAACAGATTTGTCCCAGTTGACCTGAATGCTATTGAGTGTATAGAAGGAATCAGCTATGCTCATGATATTTAGGAGATCAGATCTGAAGTTCGCAAGCTAGGGTGTATCATCCATATATGTCAATGTTGGAACGTGATTGGAAAAGCTTTGTATGTTGCGTTTTATAATATTAGTGTTCCAGTGGACATGTTGCGTATAACCATGTGAGGAGTTTTGTATAAAACAAAGAAGCTGATCGTAATATATACACTATAAAATGGGGGATATGATTTCACCTTGGTCTATTCCTGAGAAAACTAAATAAGTATTAGAGTTACCGTGCACGGTAAAAACTTGATTGAAATGAGGGAGGAAGATCGAAATCAAAAATTTTATAAATGCTTCTGGATTTGGAGACGTCCAAGGGCTCTGATCAACATAGTGATGTTAACACGGTCGTATGCTTTTGACATATCTTAGAATAAATCCAAAGGTTGTTGTAATAAAAAGAGGCGTCGTAATTGACATTATCAAAAAATGTGGATAGGTTCAAAAGTGCTCCTGCAAGGTAGACCAGCGAAGTTGTTTTCTTTAAGGATATTGTTTGTAGACAGAACCTTTAATAACCGACTATTGATTAATTTTGTGAGAGCTTTGCGTAGGTATTCTAGGAGCGTGATGGGTCGTGTGTTTGTTAAATTATATTCCCAAGATTTTGGCTTAGGTATTGAATATACAAAAGTAAGATTCCATCTACTAGGTGCCATATTAAGTGACAGGCATCTGCAAATGATAATCCAGAAACATTTTGCTGTAAAGGGGTTGAAGTATTTTAACATCTCGTTAGAAATCTTAGATGGTCCAGAAGCTTTTTCATTAGAGAGTGCCCTAATGATTGTGTGCCATTCTTCCTCTGAAGGGTTGCATAATGGAGTGGTATATTATTAGATCGATTGATTTGTCTGGTGTATAAACTTGTTCCCAAACCTCAGGGAGAGATGGGTTAGAATATTGTGAGCAACCACTTTTTGGAAATGTCTCGCCGTTTCATTTTGAATATCTTTAGGATCCGTGAGGAGTTCTTGGTCAGGGCTGTTGTTATTTATGCATCTGTCTAGTGTTATGGTGATGCAAGGACGATCTAGTAGTGAATCGAACATAGATTTTTGGTCATCTACAAAGTTATTACAACGTCTTTCAATGGTATCGTTGATGGCTTTAGATTTAAGTTCAGCTTTATTTAATTTTACAACGGTGTATAGGACTTTACAAAGATCAATTAATAAAGGACGAATCTCCTTAATATCATATAATGAAGGTTGACGAGTGTCAGGGATTGTTATCGCATATTTAGTTGAGAAGGCCTGTATTTTTTTATACCAGGTAATCCATTTGGGGTCTATAGTGCTATCCTTGATGCATTTGTTACTAGATTTGCAAAGTTTTTGAACTAATTTAATACGCTTATAAGTCAATTTAAGAATGCGTGATCTAAGATTACGGTTGTAATGTGAAGTCTATTTATTAGGGATGGTTTTGGTAGCAGCGTTTATAATTGATTTTTGTAGGAGATCCCAATAATAGTTCAATTGGTATATTGTATGTATGTTGTCCAAGGATATATTGTTAAGTCTAATGTGTTTGCATCGATGGTCAACTGAGTCTCCAAAGGCAGACCATTCGTCCTTAGACATTTCATCGTATCGAAAGACTAGCTTTTTTATTATAGCACGTTAAGTGAAAGACAGCTTAATAAATGCTAATGAGAGAGTTGCTAATACGATAGCATGATCTGACAAATCTTTGTCGACCTTTTCTACTGTTTGGTCTATAAGGTCAGGGGTTAATAAAAAGTGTATAAAAATGTGGTCTATCATAGAACGTCCGGTGCTGGTTTCATATGTAATGAGATCGTCATTCGACCTCTGATTCTTGATGAGGTCTAAATTGTTAACCATGTGGTGATTATCGAGCGAAGTGAAAAAGGCTTTCGAATTCGAAGGATTGGAGGGTCGTGATAGATCAGCGTTAAAATCTCTGAGAATTATTGTAAGGAAATCCTTTTGGTGTACATCTTTTATTAAGTCTAGAGCTTTTTTGTAGGATTTGTCACGTAGAGTTTTATCTGAACTGGAAATATAAACGTTAATAATACAGAGATTTTGTTTGTTTTTGAATTGAAAGTCTATTGAGTAGATGCGATAGAAGAAAGAGGAGTAGTGAAAGACATGGTCAGCTAAGTGTTTCTTTATTAGAAAGCCAACTCCGAACCCCATACTTTGTGCTGAGAGGTCAGTATTAAAAAATGGAACAAATTTATCAGAGCAAATGGGTTTTAAGGAGTGTGTGTGGGATGAATTTTTAAAATTGGTTTCCTGTAAGGCAATGACGTCAAGTTTATTTAGAGCGTATAAATCAAATAGGGTTTGTTGTTTGTGTAGCAGAGTGAAAGAACAAGTATTATGGGTGACGATATTGAAGGTAAGGAGCGCCAATTCTGTATTCAATGGTTATACAATCATAATTATTTGAAAAAAGATTCTGGAGTAAGAACCTCTGTACCATCTTCTAAAGAGTCGATTGCGTCAGGCATGTTGAGTTTAGGGATTGAAATTATATGGGCAGGATGTGTTTCGTCAAGACCATGTATTGAATGTTGGAGATGGCTTTGAGAGCAATATTTAGTTTTTCTACTGTTATTTTGTTGTGCTTTCGTAGTTCTTCTGTCTTAGCATGCAGGATTGCAATATGTTTTTCATGTTCGACGACTCTGGATTCTGATGTATCAACTTCAGGTTCGTAGACAGTATCTGTGTTTATAGCGTCTTCAGCTTTAGCTGCTTTGTTGAGTGCGACTGCTTTCTTTGGTGTGACTGTGAAGATGTTCAAATGCTTTTCCACTTTGTCAAGACGATGCATCAAAAATGCAAGGTCGTTGTGAATAGTTGTAAGGGTTGCAGTGATGGCGTCCAATTGGTTTAAAATCTTTTGTGTGTCTGTTAGCTCATGTGCAGTTGTTTTTAGTGATCTGTGGATGCATCAGTTTCGTCTATTTGTTCTGACCATGATTTCTTCGCATAAATCGATTCATCAAGTGAGGATTTATTCTTTGGTATTTTAGATTCGTTGGGTTGATTCAAGGGAGTTTTATCTAGGGGTTTTACATCCTTGGTTCTATTAGCGAATGAGCGTGGGTTTTTTGGATTGAATATTGTTTCTTGGTCGTATACGAAAGTGGCCTTAGGAAGAGGCATCGATGCAGAGTAATTTTTGAATTGCACAGGCCTGTAACATTGATATAGATTCTGCGTCTGTCTGTCTTTGGAAGTTGGTCTTTTGCAATTTCTTGAGTCATGACCAGAGATGGAACAATGTGCACATAAGTTAGTATCTGGTACAGTCCAGATAAGTTTTCTGTTATCAAACTCAATGGGGTCTCCGTTTTTTACCGCTTTGAGATCAATTTTGTTACTGAAGTGTATAAAGGCGTAAGGGAGATTTCTGTAGTTCAATCGTGCTTGGGAATTACTCACGTGATCGCATTGACTGCTTTTCCGATGGATTCTAATTCCCTGCCAGTAGTATCTTTAGAAAGTTTTGTTAATTTGAAAGTATACAGGGAGCAAGCCTTGATTTCATCATTTGTAAGGGAGCAGACGTGTACTCTGACCATGTCTTTCAAAACGAAGAGGCCAGCATGAGAAGTGAAAAATAACAAGTCAGTTTTGGATGTGTATGAGATGGTCACCTGTTGCCAAAGATTTTTCGTCATTATTGTACATCTGATGATTGTACCAAATCTGGCAAACGTAGATTTGATGATCTGCTCTGATGTCGAGATTGGAATTTCTGTGACCTTGATCGACAGATTTGGGTCAAATTTAAATGGGGCAGATATAGTAAGGGTAAAAATGTGACGGTTTCCATATTTGAAATTTTGCAGCTATTGCACGATTGGCGTCATCTCGAGTTGTAAAGTCTAAATGGACAATTTTCAACATTTTGTTGGTAGGATCAGGTTTGATGGAAGCACCAATGAATGAAGGGTAAGCTATGCCATTGAAGAGTTCGCAAGTTTTGTTGGTTTTTTCTTTGAAGAATTTGTTGGGAAGAAAGAAGGCCAATAGATCAGAGAGCCATTCTTTTTGTTGAAGTTGAAGGGTACGTAGATGAAAGGATCTTTCAAGTATATTTATTTCATTAGACATCTGTAAAAGAGCATTACTAAAATTCTGTATTAATCTTTGATATAAGGAAGTTAGATTGTAAAAGTAATGTGAATGGAACAAATCCGTTGGGGTATATCTGGAGAGTTTGAGTTTTCTTTTGACAAATGCGATGTAGGAAGCGACAAAGCTTTTGCATTGTGATTCAGACGGTAGGTAAGTTGTGATCTGTACTCAATTTTTGGAAGAAGAATGGTATTAAAGATATATATCAGTTGCGAGTCTGTCAGGCGTTTATGCTTCATAATGGTAACGGCTTTTTTTATTTCACTATGTATTTGATTGTAAATAAAACTCTTGTTAGACTTGAGTGAGATCTAAATACCTAAGTAACGAATACTAGCTTTAGGGGATAGCACATTGATCGACCATATAATATTATTATATGTGATTTTAAAAGGACTCTGTTGGGAAGTGTTGACTAGCAGTTCTGATTTCGACCAATTCACTTGTATATCATTAAACTCGAAGAAACTGTTAGCAATAGTTGTAATATTTGTGAGATCTACTCTGGATTTAGCAAGCCAGAGAGTATCATCCATATAAGAAAGTGCTGGGATCTTAAGACAAGAGTTATTAGTAAAGGGAAGACGAGCATTAGGACGCCAATTGACTTCTGTGACAAAACCGTATTAAGAATTGTTGATAGCGTATAAAAGCAGATCGTAATATATACACCACAATAGTGGTGATATAACTTCACCCTGATCAATTCCTGAATGCACAAGATATGTGTCGGAGTTGCCATAAGCTGTGAAGACTTGGTTAAATCTTGGAAGAAAAAGTCTCAATATTGTTTGGGTGAATTTGTATGGAAGTCGTAATCTTGCTAAAGCTGCCGCAAAAGTGAAAACATTCACACAATCATATGCTTTAGACATATTTTGTAACAGAACCCACAATTCTGTATTATTATAGACAGCGTTCTGTTTAATATTATCAAAAAGATATATGGGTCAAAGGTGGATTTGAAAGGCAGACCCGCAAAGTTATAGCCTTTTAGAATGTTGTGTTGGACAAAGATGTCGGCAAGCTGTGTATTTAATAGTCGAATAAAAGCTTTCTGAGCACTTTCTAGTAAGGTTATTGAACAGGTATTATTTAAATCATATTTCTACGGTTTTGGTTTAGGGATTGAGTATACATATGCCAAATTCCAACGGTGAGGTATTGATGAAATTTGCAAACAGCCACAAATAATGTAACATAGACGTTTCTTTACGATGGGTCCTAAATGTTTCAACATTTTATTTGAGATTTTTGAGGGACCAGGGGCTTTATTATTTGGAAGTCGATCAATGATCCTGTACCATTCATTCGCAGAAGGTAAGGACATCAAATTGCTGTAAATGCTGGAGTCGATTGAGTCTAATGGGCGTACGTAGAGATCTATTCCTCTGGTATCATTTTAGTATGATGTGTGATGCCTGCGACCTGTTGGAAATGTCTTGCAACTTCTTTTTTAACATCCTGTTCTTCAAAAAGTAAATGATGATGTGGAGACGAATTATCAATGCATCTATTCAATACAATGGTCATTTTTCTGCGATTAAGGACTGAGTCAATCATCTGAGATGGATTGTATTTGTAGTCTTCTATACGGGTGTCCAGAGCATTTTGAATACTCTTAAGCTTGAAGTTGTGTTCACACAGTTCTGCCTTTATTTTTAGGCTAGCTAGAAAAAGTTTGATATCTGGAAGGACGGTATTAATCATAGTTACATGAGGAGGACTATTTAAGGGAATGGTATTCAAACCATTATCATGAACAAGCTGTAAAAATTGTGGGTAAATGTTATTCCATTTATCGTATACAATGAGGTCTGCCAGACATTTTTTTGAAGTTTTATCGAAACGATGGAGGAATTTAATGTCTTTATAGATCTTTAACAGAACAACTGGCTTTTTTGATAGGACTTTTCCTTGAGGATGTTGAGTGTTTTAAGAAATTAATAATTTTTGTAGATACAATATGATGGTTTGATATGGAAGAATCCGTTTGTACAATTTTGCAATCTAATATATGAAGCGCTAATTCAGTTGTCATAAAAATATAGTCAATCCTGGATGAAGAATTCCTATTAATACAGGACAGGTATAAGGTGCAATCATTTTTGAATCAGACATTGAACGCATCATATAAATCATAGTTGTGGAGGGAATTGACAAAATTTAAGTTGAAAGATGAGTTGTTGGTGCGATCTATATCAGCATTTAAATCTCTGATGAGAATAATGTGCAAATCACTTTTTATGACATCATCTAGTAATCATTTTAAAAGGATAATAGATTGTTTTGTGATGTCTGTAGGAGGGTTGGCAGGTGGGATATAACAATTAACGACCAATAATTTTTGTTTGTTAGCAAATTGGAGTTTTGCATAAATAATTCTGTCTAGTATGGAGTCATAAGCGAAAATGTGCTTTGCAATGAAGGGGCTGAAGGAGAGGCTAACACCAGTTCCAATTGATTGGGAGTTGTGGTTGTTGCTAAAAAAGGTAGTAAACTTTAAAAAATCGTGATTAAAAATAGATGATATTCCTTTGAAATTAGTTTCTTGTAGGCCTATAATGTCAAATTGATTTACTGAATATAAAGAAAAAAGGTAATTTTATTTTGTTTGGCTATTTAAAGAGCAGATGTTATGGGTGGCGATTCTAAGGTTTGGTAAAGATGGAGTGTGATGACTAGGAGTAATAGTATTATAGTTTGTAGGGACAGTATTCATGATAGATTTATAATTAATTTGGAAAGCTGCCGATGCAGCGTTCAATCACTTTGTCAAAATCATCAGTCAATAGTTCGAAAGTTTGTGTATCGTTTTTGTTGAAGATGTTTTTGTTAAGGAGCGTAGATTGGAGATCATGACAAGATCTGAGTAACTTATTGAATATGGGAGTGAATTGTGAGATCCGTTGTTGTTGTTTTTGACAGATAAGAACTAACCGTTCATTTGATTGCTTTTGCAAGTGAGCGATGCAAAGATCTGTGTTGATGTGCAGGGATTTATGATCTACTTCAGTGGCAGTATCAGGTAGATTATTATTAAAGTCATTCACCTTAGCAGGAGTGACGACTTGAATGTAGAGGGCTTTTTCAACTATAGCGAGACGTTGTTGCGAAAATTTGAATTCGACACAAAGGTCAGAAAGAGCGTTGAAAATTGAAGTGAGTTGAAAGGTAACAAATTGTTTGAAGTCTGGGTCATGAATTGAACCGTCTTTTGCTGTACCAGTATATAATTTAGGTAAAAGGAGAATTTCAGTTTCCATGAACTCATCAATTGGTTTATCAGCCCAGTGCAATTTTGGATTACCAGAAGAAGAGCTGTTGGGAGAAGCGTTAGGTTTAGTTTTTGGTGGTAAAGGGGGAGGTCTCCTTTTAGGTTTTTCTTGAGAATTATCTTTTGTCGTGGGATTTTAGTCACGTGAGCAAATGTGATATTTTCACGAACAGCGCTTCATATAGGACTACGTTTTGGTATTGTGTAATTATTGAATTGAGCTGGTTGGAAACGCTAGTATAGATTTTGCATATTTTGATCCTTGGAGGATTGACGACATCTAGGACAGGTAGAAGTATTGTGATGTGCGGAGGAACAGATAGCACAAAGTTTGGCTTTTGGGTCAGTCCATTCTACTTTTTTGTTATTAGGAGTTAAATTATTTATTCCTAGAGCAGCCAGGGTGTCTTCTTTATTGGAAAAGTAAAAAAAAGCATATTGTAAATAATTATAATTCGAACAAGCTTTGGGGATAATCCACGTAGTAGTAGAGACCATGTTGCCAATATCATAGAGGTCACGTAGTGTAATATTTCTAGGTAGATTTTTTAGTTTAGCTGAGAAGGCAGAGCGAGCTTGGATGTCAGTCCTAGAAAGGCTGCAAGGATGGAATCAGATCATATCGTTTAGGAGATAAATCCCGTCTCCTTTTTTTAGTGCTTTAAAATTGGCTTTTTCATCAAAGATAATTGTGGCACGTTGCCAAAGGTTTTTTGTTTCCATGGCGAAACGGACGATATTATCAAATTTGAAAAATAATTTTCGTAGTCTAGTTTCTGTGGCGTCTAAGGGAATTTCTGTTACCGTGATCGACCGATCAGGAACATAGGGCGCGGATATTTTTATGTCAAGGGGTTGGAACATGATATCTACCATATTGGGAGATTTGAGTTTACAAAATTCATCACGTTCAACTATATTCATAAAGGCAACTTTAATAATAGCCTGGTTGTACTCAGTAGAATGTTTTCCTTTTGTAGCAATGATAAATGAGTTAAATTTTTCGTAGCACAAATCAGTGATCTTTAAGATCTCAATTAGGGGTTTGAGTCCAGAAGTTTATCCATTTGAATGTATGCAAAAATTTTGTGACTTGTGTTGAGGGAGCATCAAAGCCGATGGTTGAAGTATTTAAAGATTTTGGACGCGTCAAAAGACTTGTCGACATTAACTGTCGGTATGGGCACAGTAGTTTCAGAAGTTGTGAAAGTTGAGGTAATAATTTCAGGAGTTTTCCCTTTGTCGAGGTTGTTGGATGAACTTTCTTCGACTGGGTCGACTTCCATGGTGCTGGTCTCTTCTGAAAGGACAGTTACAAAAGGTTCCTTTACATAAGTAAAAGAGAGGTTGTTGTCTAGAGTTTGCAGTGTATTTTGTTTCTTTTTTGGTAGTTTGTCAGATATTGGTGACGCAGAATGACTGCGGTTGGTATTCTTCCTTTCTGTTTTTTTTGGCATTTTTTTTTTTTGGAAAGAAGGAAAGAGTTTTTTTATCGTTTATTTATTTTTTTTTAAAGTGTGGTAGTTTCGCAATATCTTTATTATGAAAGTAAAATAAAATAAAATTTAAGTACAAATCAAAAGAAATTACAAAAATCTCGTAAAGAACTAATCTAGGACTAAAACTATAGAAGACTGACCCTGCACTTCCCCAAAATCAATTTATAACCTAAGCTAGAAATATCACATTTCGAATAAGAATATATATGAAAGCAAAGAGGGTGAGGCCACTACTGCACCAAAAATTTGACCAATGGGATCCCATCCGTATCATTGAAGATATAGGAGAAGAACTAAAAGAGTGAAAAGAAGGGTTAGATGATAAATTATAACCTGATGTAACAAAATTGGCAGTTTTTGAATTAAGGGTGATGTTGGAAGATTTTTCGAATTTATGAACAATTTGACAATGGTTATGCCAAATATTCTATGTGAGTTCAAAGATTAGATGCATAAAGGAAGAACAAGCAGCTAAAGCCAAACATTGTGGTGATAATTTTTAAGGAAGAAATTAAAAAGGAGTACTGGAACTATGCCTCTGATAAGAGTAAAGAATTCGGAAGTGTTGTAAGTATCAAGCAGCTAAAAGTTCAACTGATCAATTTCATAATCATGTGCATGGGTGATATCTTTTAAATAGATTTTGGATTGTTGGATTATCTTTTTCATCTCATAATTAACAGTGGGACACATCCATATGTGATAGAAGTTTTCATCAGCGGCATCACATCTAAGGCATAAGAGCGAGGAATCATAAATAGATGGATGACGTAATTTGAGGATCTTGAAGGTTGGTAACATTTCAAGAAGACATTGATATTTCATTCTTCTAACAGAAGACGCAGAGAAGGATGTAGATTGCGTTGCTGTATTATCATTGAGTATAAAGGAGGTGGCGAACCAGTTAATTTGATAAAGTTGTGAATGCTTTGCAAGGACAGAAAGTTAAAGTAAACGTGAAAGAGAACGTTCACAGAAAAGTTCTTTGCAAAATTGTCTGATAGGTATTAAAACAGGAGCACTGTTGTGTGAGAAATAGCATCGAGGTGTGTTATTTGTGTAAAGTTGAAGGGTTGTGGTGTCCAAACAAGATTTTGATAGAGCGTCAACTTTGTTATTGAAGATATTATCAGAGTGAGCTTTGACTTTGACTATTTTAACAGTGAGATTGTGGATGTCCATTATTTCAAAAAAACAAGACTAATGCACATAATTATTGAATTTGAGAGCAGGGCGAACAGTGGAGGCTTTTGTAAGAAGGAATCTGTATTTGTTGAATTGAGAAATGATGACTGCCAAATCAGTATAAAAGGTAATATTACAGGAAGGGGGAGCTGTAAGTAAGGCAGTAAAAATGGCTGCAAATTCTGGTAACGATGAGGAAGGAAAAGAAGATGCAAAAGCAGCGGAAAAGGAAACCATTGGTAAACTTTGGTGAGTCTGAAGCCAGGCAATGCCCATTTTTATCGAAGGAAGACCTAAATCTTGTAAGGATCCGTCTGTATAAAATTCTAAAACAGGAGAAGAAGAAAAGGAACGAGATAAAGTTAATAATTGGGAATTATATGGAGGTGATAAATATTTGTCAAAAATATTTGCAAAATTAGGTGTGGTAAAGTTCCGTGGGGCTACAAATAAGCTTTGGTTGTTATTTTTTAGGAAGCAGGTTAGGGCAATTTCATAAAGTGCACCGTTAGAAAGAATACTATGGAGTCAGTCGATACGGTCACTTCTGTTCGTCGTAGGGATATGTGCATAAAGGGAGATGGGTAACATGAAGTAACAACTGTTGTAATGCCCTCTGAATTTAGTAGCTGCATTCTGATAAAAGCGGTAATTGGTACAAGGCTCAAGGATTATCATATTATCAGGTCCAATCGAAAGTATGTGATGTCTCAGATGTATAATGTTATGATCAATCTTTATAATTCTTCCTATGATGTAGTAATTGACCGTACTGTGCCAACCGACTGCAAATTTGGGTGTTTGATGAGAGTAAGTAGGGAGATTGATGGAGTAGCCATAGCAGGACTTGTGTTTAAAATTGAATGTAGGCGAAAGTAGTCTGTCTTGATCAGGATTGAGACGGAGTTCTAAGGTTTTAAACCAATTTGCAATTTGAAAACTATGGGTAACTGGATGCGTGATAGTGTACAAATCATGAAATGTAAACATATAGTTTCCTTGGTAGTTTGTGAGTTGTTCTATAAAGAGCAAGGAGAACTTCCATAGCCCAGAAGCATGCTTTCTGTATTCATAATTTAGAAGTTCAGAAATTGGGAAATCACCTTCTAAAATTCTATTTGCTAATGATGGTGGTACATTGAGTTTAAGCTTCATTACTTTAAGGTTGCAAAGGAGGGTTGGAAGCCAATCATCAGTTCATGATGTTTTCAAAAAGGGCCAGTAGACGAGAGGATTGTCAAAGAGCCATTCCTTTTGTTGGAGTTGAAGGGTACGTAGATGGAAGAATTTTCCAAGTATATTTGTTTCATTAGACATTTATAATAGTGCGTTGCTGAAATTTTGGATTAAACGTTGATATAAGGAGGTCAAATTATAAAAATAATGTGAATGAAACAGATCCGTTGAAGTGTGTCTAGAAAGTTTTAGTTTTCTTTTGACGAAGGCTAAGTAGGTAGCGACAAAGCTTTTGCATTGTAATTCAGACGGCAATGTAAGTTGAGACCTGTACTCAATTCTTGGGAGGATAACGGTATTGAAAATATATATTAGTTGTGAGTCTGTAAGGCGTTTATGCTTCATAACAGTAACGGCCTTCTTAATTTCATTGTGTATCTGATTATAAATAAAACTCTTGTTAGACTTGAGCGAGATCCAAACACCCAAGTAATGGACACTAGCTTTTGAAGAAAGCGCATTGATTGACTATGTAGTATTGTTATAACCGATTTCAAAGGAACGTTGTTGGGGAATATTAACCAGAAGTGCGGATTTTGACCAATTTACTTGGATGTCATTAAAAGCGAAGAAACTGTTTGCAATAGATGTAATTTTTGTGAGATCCTCCCTGGATTTGGCGAGCCAAAGGGTATCATCCATATAGGCAAGTGCTGGAACTTTTAGATGATAATCGTTAGTAAGCGGAAAACAAGCATCAGAACGCCATTCGACTTCTGCAACGAATCTATGCGGGGAGTTGTTGATAGTGCATAGGAGCGGGTCGTAGTATATACATCACAGAAGTGGTAATATAACTTCACCTTGATCTATTTCTGACTGTATCAAGTAGGTATCAGAATTGCTGTGTGCTGTGAAAACTTGGTTGAATCTTGGAAGAAAAAGTCTTAAAATTGTTTGGGTAAAGTTGTAAGGAAGGCGTAATCTTGCAAGAGCCGCAGTAAGAGTAAAGACATTTACACAATCGTAAGCTTTTGACATGTCTTGTAGTAGAACCCACAATTCTGTGTTGTTATAAATAGCATTCTGTTTGATGTTATCAAAGAGATGTATAGGATCAAAGGTGGATTTAAAAGGTAAATCTGCAAAGTTGAAACCTTTAAGGATGTTGTGTTAAACAAAAATGTCAGTAAGTCTTGAATTGATCAGACGAACAAAGGCTTTTCTAACGCTCTCTAAAAGGGTTATGGGTCGGATGTTTTTTAAATCGTATTTCCACGGGTTTGGTTTAGGGATCGGGTATATATGTTGTGCGTCAAGTGTCAATTTGCGTCAGATGCAGCTGACGCACGTCAGGTATCGATCGATACTTGACGTGCGTCAGTTAATATTTGATAACTGAGGCGTGTTAGCTGTCATCTGACGCAAGTCAGCTGTTATCTAACGCAATTTTTTTTAATTACAATTGGTCCTTTTTAAGCAACACAAAATAAAAAAAAATTATTTTTTGTGAAATTCGGACGATTCGCATTTTATTAATCAAATAAATTTTACCGAAGTACATTTTCTTTTTATTTTTTATTTTAAAATAAACTATAGTCTCTAATTCCTTTTTAATATTCTTCTTTTATTCACTTTTTCTCAAGTAAATATCATA
>CAJVPQ010002211.1:0-14651 GCA_910591825.1 Funneliformis caledonium
AGATTGATATGCAATATATTCTGTAATTATAAAAATACGTTAATTTTAAACAAGTGAAATAAAATTTGAATAAGATTTACTGTTAACAAACCCTTATTATCAATAATGTTTCTACAAAATTAAATATAATTTCTTTATCATTTGGTTGAATTGGAATTTCAATAGTTCGTAAATTGTAAAGACAATGTATCTTATCTATATTTCGAATTAAGATATTTAGATGCATCTCATTTTCAGCAACTTGGATTCCAATAATACTAAAATTATCATTTTCTAGTTTGTATCCTTTGTGAGTCCAATATATTCTATCATTCATCTCTCTCCAAGTTTTTACCTGATCATCTTCCTTTTTTTGTCTATTACAAATGATATGGAAACTTTCACCATAAATTAATTCATATGTCCTATTATGAAAACCAGCAATAAACATAATATCTAGCTATTTTTCAACTTCTCTTCGATCTTTACTAGCCATACTTTAATGTTTAGCTGTAAAAATATAATCAGATTTTCTAATAAAAAGATCTTTTAACGATGCTCAAATTAATGGAACTATTATATCAGCTATATACATCTCTTCACTTTGTGACTTAACAAGTTTTGTTTCAAAAGTGAGATTTTTCCAAATATCTTTTCTATATTAAATGAAATTTTATTTAAAAAAAAAAATAATAATACAATGCATACAACTTAGTCCCAACCAAAAATTTTTTAAGCGGCCAAATTTGAGATATTGATCATTTATCACATAATAAAGAAATCTCATAATTTTATTAGTGCATATATATATCACGTGACAAAATAGTTTTATCATGATTAGAATTTATATTTGTACATTAAACATGTATAACAAATTAGCATTTATAATTAATAAAGACACTATTGGTATATTTTAAAATGGTTTGATATTAATTAGGTTATTATGGTATTATGTTAATATAAAATCCTGAAATCAAAATTATTTGTCACATTAATATTGGCCCACATTACAAAAAGTGTATGATAAATATAACTGCATGTAGGATGCGATAAAGAGGTTTCAGAATTTCAACTTTTGGAATTTGAATGGATATCACAGTATTAAATATATTAACTGATTGGTGGATATACGCGTAACTTAATTTTGCTTTTTTGACGCGACTATAATTTTTTACTTTGTGCATTCTGTGATTAGAAGAATTTTTTTTTCCTTGTAAAAATCAATATTAATTAAATAATAAAAAAGTTGACTTGCCTATATAATAATATTCTAATATGCCACGTCTAACAAAATGTCAAAAATATCTAAAAAAAATTTGTGAAGCAAAAAAGCTAAGTGTCAATATACCAGAAGTAACATTGATATTGATAACGTATCTGATTTTGAAAGTTATCCTGATGTTAATGATATTTCTTTCTATGATGAGCTGAAAAGCTATGATAATATTAAAGATCCTGATAATGATAATATTTCTTTTTATGATGATACTTTTTTCATTCATGATGAGCCAATAGAAAATGATAATGCCATAAGCATTGTAAAAAAACTACAAGAACTGACAAAAAGGTATCATCAGAAACATGCTTCTTAAGAAATACATAGATTACATTATATAGGAAACTCAAACCGCACTAAAAGAAAAAAGAATCAGCAATAGCGTGAAGCAGCAAAAGGAACCCTTAAGTTACATACTTTTTTAAATGTTAAGAAATCTACTGAAGAAATTGAAGAATTAGATGATGAGACTAATATAGATGTAAATAATAATACTAATGAACAGTTAGTATTAGATGATAATGCTAATAAATAGTTAGATAATGAGGTTAAGGGTTATAATTAGTATAATAAAATCCCGGATGCTCTCAAAAGTCTAATGTTAGATATTAAAAAAGAAAAAATAAATAGTGAGGTTTGGGTGCATTTAAATAGCATTCGTCTTTATTTTCAACTTGTGAAAAGTAACCATCTAAAAATGTAAGCAAGTGAGATTATTGCTGATGCAGTAGGAAAAGGAATATATTATGCTAAATGCATTCATTCTTAGACATATAAATATATAAAAAATCACAAAAATTCCCTACTCCCATTAAGAACATCATGTTAAGATATGGAGTTTTCTTTGAGATGAAGATATTCTTCTCCAAATGAAGTCATTTGTTCGAGAGTATAAATGAAAAATTACTTCATAAATATTAATAATACAAATGAATGAGAATATTTTACTAGGACTCAGATTTGCACTGTCTCCAATTATTCATATAAATACTGCAAAAAACTATTTAAAAGAGCTTGATTATACATATGCAAAAGTAAAAAAGAGAATGTACATAGATGGGCATAAAAGAGAAGATGTGGTGGCTTATCGAAAAATATTTTTAGAATGAATAAGTGAACTTGAGCTTAGAATGCCTATTTTTTCAGGAGACAACTTAGAAGAAATAACCTGGCCAGATAATCCACTTATTCTTGTTACGTATGATGAATGCATTTTCTCAGCTTATGATAGAAGTTAGAGTCTTTGGATCTCTAATGGAAAACAACCCTTACAAAAAAAAAGTAACGGTCGCTCAATTCATGTCAGTGACTTTTTGACTGATATTTGTGGCTGTCTTACACTTTCTGATGAAATACAGGTATCAGATAATTTTTCCAAAGAGGTCTGTATTATTATGAATTTAGGTAAAAACAATGATGGATAGTGAAAGGCTGAAGATTTGGTAAACCAAGTAGTCGAATGTGCTATTCCTATATTCAAAAAATGTTTTTCAGGATGTCAGGCTTTATTTGCATTTGATAATGCATCAAGTCATGCTGCTTTTTCACCAGATGCACTAATTGCCAAACAAATAAATCTTAGCCCTGGTGAAAAGTAACTGAAAATGCGCAGCACGTATTTTGGTGAGGGAGTTCAACAAGAAATGGTCTTTCTGTTGAATTATCATATTTCTAAACTATGTAGACAGCTAAAAGGGTTAAAGCAAATTCTAACAAAAAGGGGATTGTGACCAAATGAAGGGTTAAAATTGGAAGAAGCATGAAAAATTATGAGTCAGCAGCCAGATTTTTTAACACAAAAGGAATGATTAAAAGAGGTTATTGTTGCAGTTGGACATTATTAAGCCTAAATACTACGTCGTTAGGATAACAAAGCTTATTTGTTAACAAAAAGTTTAAGTTGTAAACTATGAAAGAAATAAACACGAATTTATTTAAGTTAAAGGGTCAGGTTGTCTTTATTGATGATTTATGTTTAAGGAAATAGATATTGGCAAAGATATAGTTTTTATATTATTAAGATTATACTTTATTAATTGTATAATTAAAACTTGTTAGTTTTTCAAGGCGACAATATAGGATATTTATATAAAATACAATTATAAGATAGAAATAATAAATATAATAGTAAAAGTAAATATAACTATGAAAATAAATATATTAAATAAAATGATAATAATAAAGAAAATAATTATTACAACGATAACCGTGATAGCAATGAAATTAGTGAAAATGATGATCACAATTTTCCTAATGATTATTGGTGACATTAGTTGGCACAGTCATTTAGTGACGCAAATAGATTATCACTAACAAATTTTTTCTCTAACATCTGAGCTTCTGCGATGGTACTAGCTTCTTATACGAGCTGTTGATATTGTTCACAATTAATACGAGAAAGCATTCCTATAGTTGTATACTTAGTGTGAGCAATTTGGTCTATTCTAATTAATTCATATAGGTAATATACTTATACGACTACTTTTCAGTAGTATGGTAAGAGAAGGTTCATATATTAAGTTCTTTCAGTTAGTGATTCTGTTTTAGTTTCAATAGCCTTTCCTATATGCTAAAGAACTATTAATATTTCGATTCAATTTCTTAAGCTTTTTACTCTTCTAAGTTGTTAAAGTAAAGATTTTACTTGTTGTAAAGCAGTATCATTGTGCTGATAAAAGGATGTAAGTCTGCTAAAATTTGATTATATAATTCCATTTTTTTGAGTTTTAGAGAAAAGGGGTGAAGTTCAATCAATATCTACTCTATTTATATAGATTTTTAATAAACTTTTATTTACAGGGGTTTTTAGAACTTTTTCGTTTAATTCCCTAATCTTGTAAGCTCCATTCCCAATTATGTCATGTATATAGTATGTATGGTCCTTTCCATTTTGGGTCTAGTTTTCCTGACCACTGCTTATCTAACATTGCTTTGTAATACAAAACTTGATCGTCTATTTGGTATAACACAATTTTCTTTAATTTTTCATCATGTCGATCTTTCTGTTTTTGTTGTTTTTTTTACAAATTTTGTTGAACAGTATTACGAATAATTAGCAGCTGATTTAATTGTTTTTCCACATGGTTGAGTAAAAGGGATTCCTTTTCCATTTCTATACTATCCATTGGTAATTTAGCTTCTCTTCCATACACAAAGAAAAAGGATATCATTTTTATAACAGAATGTTCATTTGTACGATAGGCAAAGAGTGCTGGGGTAATAAAACGATTTCAATCTCTCTGATGATTAATAGTAGTTCATGCAAGTACTTCTATTAAAGTTCTATTAAACCTTTCAACTAATCTATTGGTCTGTGAATGATATGGTGTTGACATTCTATGAGGTATTTCAAATTTCTGTAGTAATTCATATAACAGTTAATTATTGAAATGAGTATCACGATTGGTGAGTATTTCTCTAGGACATTCATGTCGGCAAATTATATCTTCATACACAAATTGTACAATTGTTTTTGCATCATTATGCCTTACAGGCTTAGCTTCTGGCCACTTGGTTAAATAATCTATAGCAATGATTATATACTTATTTTCTTTACTTAAAGTTGGTAAAGGTCCAATATAATCTATTCCAATATGATAAAAAGGTTGTCCTATAGGGATAGGATGTAAAGGTTCTATTCTTGAGGCTCTTCCTCTTTTCTGACAAAAGTCACATGATTGTGCATAGTTCTTGATATCTTCAAATATTTGAGGCCAATAGAAACGTTTTCTAATTTTCTCTATCATCTTTTCTTTTGAACTATGAGCAGCAGTTGGATCATTGTAAAACATGTAAAGTGCAAGTTTTAGTTCTGTTTTCTTGAGTACTCTAATTAGGTTACTTGGGTTATTTTTGTTAATTTTATATAATAAATTATGTTTAATAATATAATGTTTTGATAATACAGTTAATTTGTGTTATTGTATTTGATTAAAGGTAGTAGGGTATGTTTAGTTGATTAAATAATTAAATAATTGATTATATTATTGTTCTTCTATGATTAAGAATTTAAGCTGTTTATCATGCTGTAAACACTTTCGCTTACACTTAATTCTTTATGTTATATTAATGGTTAATTTAATAAGAGGGAAAGGATGCATTATCAATGTCACCAAGGTGAAAGTGTAATTGTGCATGAAGGTTTTCCTGTTATACTAAGAGAGGTTCTTTCTACCAGAGGTCATTAGTTAAGTATTCTGGTTTCATGTCTGGTTGAATTTTTCCTAAACCATATCCAATGATACAGTCATGTATAATAGTTCTGTACAATAAATTTTTCTTGCATGCCTTACAATATGTATGAATATAATGGTTTTCAGTATCACATGAGAAAGTGCATTGTGATTCTCCTCTGATGATGGTTGTCCAGCGATTACTTGTTTAATCTTTATGTTTTCACAGTAAATTTCCTCTAATTCATCATTAGGAGATTTATACTCAATGGCAGTTATTAAGACAGTATTAGAGTATTGCTGAGACAATTCCTCTTCAAACCATTCATCATTTTCTCCTGATTTGGGAAAAGAAATATGCTATTTTATATCTTCCTTTATACTAATGTTTTCATCCTCATCGTCAGCTATATCTGTTTCAGTAAGATCAATAATAAAACATTCAGCAGTTTTTTCGTCATACATGCGAGACAATGCATCAGCATTTGCATTATATTTTCCTGCTCTATGTTCTATAGTAAAATGATGTTGTTGTAATTCCATGATCTATCTAGCACGTCTTTCTTTTAGCATTTTTAAGGTTTTTGCCATTTTAAAGCAGCATGGTTAGTTACGATGGTGAATGGTCAACTAAGATAATGATGAAAATGCTTTATTTACCAAACAATTGCTAGACATTCTAAGTCAGTGATTGGATAATTTTCCTCAGTTTTGTTGGTCGATCTACTAGCATATGCAATAACATATTCTTTTCCATCCTTCTTTTGAAATAGTACAGCACCTAATCCTTTCTTTGAAGCATTGGTATATAAAGTAAAAGGTGTTTCAAAATCTGAATACTGCAAGATTGGTGCCTTGATAAGCCTTTCCTTTAGTCGGTCAAAGGCATGTTGTTGTTTTTCTCTCCATTCAAAGAGCTGATCTTTCTTTAATAATAAGATTAAAGGTTTAGTATGTCATGCAAAATCTTTAATAAATTTTCGATAGTAACCAAATAGTCCTAATGCAGCATGTAGTTGAATTAGACTTTTTGGTTCTAAAAATTCCTCAATCTTTTTAATTTTCTCTAGATCAGGTTAAATTCCTCCTTGTCCTACGATATGTCCTAAGAATGTTAGAGAAGGTTGACAAAAACAACACTTTAATTTTATTGCAAGATGAACATCCCTAAAGACTTGAAATACTTGTTTAACATAATCAACATGTAATTCAAAAGGTCTTTTTGTATAGATAATTACATCATCGAGATAGACTGATACAAATAATCCAAGAAAGTCTTTGAGAACCCAATTCATAAGCCTTTAAAAAGTTTCAGAAGTATTGTTTAAACCAAAGGGCATAACTAAGAATTCATACAATCCATTTGCTATAATAAAAGCAGTTTTCTCAATATCATCTGGATGCATTGCTACTTGCTTATAACCATTAGCTAAGTCGAGTGTAGTAAACCAATTTGCTCCACCTAGTAAATCTAATAAGTCGTCGATTCTTGGTAATAGATACGCGTCAATTTTTGTGACAATATTGACTTTTCGATAATCAACACATAGTTTTTTTTTCACCTCTTTTTTTTCCTACAATTATGACAGGTGAGGCCCATGGACTATAAAAAGGTTGAATTATACTATTATCTTCCATTTTTTTTAACTCTTGGTTCAAAAATCTGGTATTTTCAGGGTTAGTCTGACATGGTTTTTGAGTAATTGACATAGCTGTTCCAGTATAGATACGATGCTTGATTTCTGTTGTTCATCCTGTATCTGTTTGACTTCTTGCACAAATATCATAATATTTTCCTAGAAGATTCATAAAAGTCTGCTGTTAATAATAATTTAGTGATCCTAATTGCTCCAAATACGTTGGATCAGTTTTAGTAGTATATCCAGCGATCTCAGCAAGATAGGCAGCTGGGTTGTCTTCTAATTGTTCATTTAATTCTTTATTATCATCAGTATCCTTTTTAGATTGAATAGGAGAGTAATGATCAGACCATGGGTTGAATCCTAACTTATCGTCCAACTCTGATTCTTTTAAGTCAACATTGTCAGATAAATAAATAGGATATTCTTCTAAATATTTGTTCTCATATTTTTCACTTTTATATTCGTCCTCAGCTTTCTAAGTCACAACTTTAGCTGTTTTAGTAAATGCAATGGAAATTTTCATAGTAATTCCATCTTGTTTAATAGTAAGGATGGATTGTTCCTAATTCATAGATGCATTAGTTATTCTGAACCATCATTTCCAAGTATAAGGATTTCATCTTTAGATTCGAGTACTTAAAAGGAAATAGGTACATTAATTTTTCCAATCTTTACTAGCACATTATAGATAATTCCAAAAAAACGGGTCCTTGCACCATTTGCTGTTACTACTATCATTTTTGATGGTCAATTTATTTTATATCCCAATTTTCACTAAGGCTCTAGTTATGATGCTGATAGCAGCTCCACTATCAATGATTGCGGTTTGAGCTTTTTGTCCAATCCTCAAAGTACATTTCATGGCTGAGGTTAGTTCATCATCACTTTCTACTAAATTAGCTTTCTTGGTTTTATCAGTGACTCTTTTTCTTAAGCGTCTGACAGCTCGAGCTAAACCAGAACGATATTTAGGAATAACATGTGCAGCTTATCTTACTGATAATCTGCATGGTAAGTTTTGTAAATAGGTTGAGACATTAAATACTATTAGTTGTTCAATAGGGGCAGGTAGCAACCTTCTTTTAGGAGCTTTTAATGCTTTTTCAGTTCTAACTAGTTCAATCGCATGTTCTGGTATTGATTCTTCTATATCTAATTCTTTAACAGTTATTTTAGGTGAGTTTTGAAACTTTACTGGTCTTCTTTTATTTTTCAACACAGAATTCTTTGGATAAGATCCAGATCTAATGTTAAGATAGACTTCATATTCGTCTTCTTCATAATATTCTTCTGAAGTATATTTCTCATCATTATATTCTTTCTCATAATATTGGTCAGCAAGATGTACGTCTCTTGTATTATCATAACGAGGTCTTCTATCAGTTCCTCATAGTTGTTAATGAGGTTGAGAGCAATATCTAGCTATGTGGCCTTCTCTGTTACAATTGTAATAAGTCATGGAAGATATATTTTGTCTGGGTCTTCTATTAGTATTATTATAGGTTTGTTCTGTTTGTCTCCTTGGTGGTTGTTGAGGTTGAGCTAACAAAGCAGTCGTCAAATTAGCATAATTAATAGATAGCTATTCTAATTTCTTAGTGAGTTTATTCACCTCAGCATTAGTAACCACGTTTTTAGGAGTGGAAACTGTGATAATACTAATATCTTTCGATGCTTTTCCAGAAGAGAAATTATATCCAATTTCAATAGTTCGCGCAGAATTTACAGTAGCATCTAAATCAGCTGGATTTTGTGAGTAGACTAGGGGAGTGTAAGCAGGATTTAGTCCTATAAGGAACATCCTTTTCTTCTGTGCATTATCGGTTAATCCTACACGAGTCACTAATTTCTTAAATTTATTAGCATAAGAATCTACAGATTCATCTGTTTGTTGACATTGTTAATCCTACGCTCAACCGTCAAACTTAGGACAACTATGACTTAATAACAGGGAGTAACATGCGAGAAACTACTAAGTTACTGTGAAATAAGTATTATTACAATCAACCTTAGGTTTATACTTTTAGACAAGTAAAATAACTTTAACAATTTATAACCACGATAAACACAATTGACACATTAAAGGATTTTTAATGTGTGTAGTTTAGAAAGAGATTCTTTTATTGTAGAGATTTGTATCCTTAGCAATCCTTAATCTTGGATTCTAAGTCTTGAACTTGAACTATTGAGTTTACACTGTTATCTCTGCCCTTTTATAAAGACAAATTTCTATCCTATTTATACAAAAATATAATTATAAGAAATTGCTAATGCTAAACTATTTATAACGATAAAATAAATATAAAAGATAAATTATAATTTAATGATGATAATAATTTAATACATAATAATAATAAAATATAAGAATAAAATAAATTAAATAAAAATGTTGATTAAGTTAAAAATGCTAAAGAAGTTAATAACGTTGATCATTCATCAATCTTTGCGGCGCAATAAGATTAACTTCACATAGTATCAACATCATTTATCTTGACTTTTAATTCAAAAACAAATTCAAACTTTGAGTAATTCAAGTTTATTTACCTACTTCTTATAATGATAAAAAAGATTTTTTATCATTTTCAAGTCCAAAAAAAATTAATAAAAATTTTAACAGAAAATTTATATTATAATTTTTATATTGTTTTAATATGAGACTTCAATATTAATATAAGTAAAAAATATAAATCTAAAATCCAAAAACAGCTGCAGAATTTTTTACATAATATCCCTCTACCTAGACTTTAATTATATATTCATCTCTACTGATCTTTCATATAATTTCATCTCTTTTAACATTTTAAATGATTCTATTATTTATATTTAACTGATCATTATCTTTTACTCATCACTCTTTACAAAAAAATTTTTTCTTGCAGTTATCTACAGCTTACTAAAAATAACACAAAATTATAAAACAAATCTTTCTTTATAATAAAACTACTTACTTTTATTAGAATCTTTTTTCTGACAAAGTTGATCTGCTATTCAGACAAAATGTTAAATTCAATAACATTTCAATTTAAGATTTGTATATATCAAATAGCTTCATCAACGAAGCTTAGAAGTTCTTTATCCAGATAGTTATGATATCAGCTAATAAATATATCTCTAAACAAACTATATCCATTCATCACAACTCTCTTTACTCATATCTAAATTCTTCTATTTAAAAACAAATTAATAAAATTCAAAAATTATATTATTATTATAAAATTTCTTTCTTATCCTTATTATTTCTTAATATTACATCTTCCAATACTTTTCCTATTCTTCTAATGACTATAAATTTATTCTTAAAATTGCAGCTAAACATTTTATTTTTTCTAGTTCTATTGACACTTATTATAATAACAATCACCTCCTTCTATACTTACATGAACTTAAATATGATATTTTGAAACTATTACAAGCATAACAACTTATGATTAATAAAACAGAAAATAATAATCATATTCAAAAGTTCATTCAAAGATGTATAAATAATTTTAAAGATGTTCCTACAAAATAATTGACTCTTTTTTAAAAAGAAATCATAAAATTATTGTATTAAATAGAATCTTAGTGGATCATAACAATTAAAAAATCAACATTTAGCTCTAGAACCAAATGTCATCAAATTTTATACTACTAAACATTTTTAAACTATTGCTAATTCTACAAATAGAATCATTACTAATTCTATTACAGTAGATTTTTCTTCAAATTGGCCTTTTTAGGAATGTTATTTTAATCTTATCGAAAAATTTCTAATGATGCTTATAATACTCTTATAGACTTCCTTTCAATCGATGAATAGAACAATATTATTAAACATTTGTCTGATCAAAAGCACCTGATTCAGCCAAAATCTCTAATAAATTATTAAAAAAACTCAACCTTAATTGTAAAAACTTTCTTTACAATATAATATATATATGCTTAATTAAACACAATAAAATTTAGCTTTTATATATCTAATATTAAAACTTAAACTATAAAACTGCCAACTTGACAATATTAGACTAATTATTCTACTTGAAATAGTTAAAAAAGTCTTCATCAAATTACTAAATCAACAGTTACAGGATATATTTATTAAAAATAAGATTATCAAAAGTTTTAACTTTGTTAACTTGTCACATTAATCGATACTCAAACCTTTGCATATAGTTAGTAATATTTTAGAATTTTACTGCTTAAAAAGAAAATGTCAGAATATTAAAAATCAAACTTATACATCCTTTTTTAAAATATGTCTAAGCATACAACTGAGTTAATATTTTTATGCTTAAGAAAGCATTATGCAGATTAAAAATTCCAGAGTCATTTATAATACTTGACACTAATCTATTTCTTAACTGAAAAAATAGTACCTTCATGACATAAGGTAATACTTATTTTTATAATATTCTTATTGGCATTGATCAGAGAGAGGTTATTTCACTACTTTTATGAGTTATCTATTATAATTCTCTTCTCTCTCACATTCAAAAATCTAATTTAAATTATACTTTAAATATTTTATGATTACTTGATATCAATAAAATGAATATCACAAATATTTCAATCTCTATACCTAATTCAGCATATATAGATGATACTATCTGGATCACAGATAGTTGCTTTAAACTTAAAAACATTTTTGACATAGCTCAATCCTTTTTTGACCTCAATTCAATACAAGTCAATTTGGAAAAATCATTTATATTTACCTCTAAAATAATTACCAATGATATTTCATTTTATAGTAACTATTTAAATAATCTTATTACTGTAATTATAAAGAAACCTAATAAATCAATAAGATATTTAGGAGTCTGGATTTCTGCTCTTTATAACAAAAAGATTATTAAATAATAACTGGAAAATAAGATTACTGACTTTATTCTAAAACTTAATACCAAATCAATGATGAATAAATAATTAAGATATCTATATAATTAAGTTCTCATTTCTTGACTTAAATATCATTTTTAATTAATTATCTTTTCTCAAAAAGAATGTTTTGCTTTGTTCTCTCACATTCATACTTTCATCAAATATAAGCTCAAATTCAACAAATATACTTCTAACAGCATTCTTTATAATAAGTTATTTTTTAGATTTAATGATTTGTCTTTTAATATATTGCATTTTAAATTATATCATTTTGCTTTAATTATTAACGAGAATACTTCTAGATCACTCCTTTCATTAACTACTAAAATTCGTTTCAAACAACTTCAAAATTTTTTCTGATTACTTGATGATCCTATTATATGTTGGTCTACATAATTAAATAATCTAAGTTATGATAATTACCTCTATATAATATGCTTACTTTTTACTTTCAGGCTCCTTTTTCAATTCAAAGAACTATTTCTATAACTTCTGATTTTCATATCTTAGGAGACACTAAGATTCTTTAATCATTATCTTATGGAAAAAGAAATAGATTCCTTTATTAAAAAAATGCAAAGCTCTATTTCTTGACTAATTTGTTATCAAGAAAATTTTTAATAAAATATTATGATCTTTCTCTCAAAGCCAGCAAACTCAATAGCAGAGCTATTTTAGGATAGGTTTTTGTTTTTTAATAAACTGTTCTTCTGAATTCTATATAATCGAATTGTCTCAAAATCAGAATTTTGTCTCAACAATTTTACACTTTAAGAATTTATCATTATATTTCCTTCTGAAGATATGAAAAAATATCCTTAGGTTGCTTTCTAGACATCTCCAGAACAGAATTATTACAACCTACCTTATCCTGACTAAGACATTATTAAAAAAGCTATTAAATCTTATTTTATCCTTTATAAAATTACTATTTAATATTATATTAATAACTCAGCTCTTAACTATGATCCTAGATTAGACTTCAAAAAGCAAAACATATTTCTCTATATTTAGAATATTCTTTTAACTCACAGAAATCCATTTTAAATTTTAATATATAGCTATAGCTTGGTCATATGGTAATATTATTGATGATCTATCTCAGATTATAGAAGTCACCTATTTTATCTCTGTTAATGATAATAAACTATACCTTCTTAAAAGAAATATTTGGTCCATCATTAACCAAGCAAAACAATATTATATGACAGTATGTCTTTCTACTATCTTAATAAACAATCTGATTTTTAATGCTTCACCCTTTATTACTATTTCTAGTTTATTTTCAAATAATAATGTTAGTTCATCTTTAATTGGTTTTTATTGATTACTTCAAAATAAAAAGTCTTTTACATTTTATACAGACAGTTCTCACAAATTCATCTTATCATTTTTGACATTATATTTAAGTTTTACATTCTGTTTGATATATGAATCATTAGTTATAAAATTCTCAACTGCTATTCCTGTAGTTTAGGCTAACTTCACCAATGCTAAAATTTTTGCTCTCCTTCTTATCCTATTAATAATCCTTTGTCTTCTTCAATTTCAATTTATACAGATAGTTTAGCTCTTATTCATACTTATAACTATAGTTAGACCCTATATAGTCATACTGTATATAATCACACTTTTATATAAAAACACATTTTTGCAAAACAGATTTAAAATCTATTAAATTACCTCTCTATAGTCACAAATCAATTATAATCACTATTATATGTAAATTGTAAATATAAATATTATTTATATTAGTAAATTGATCTCTTTATAATTACATATCAAAAAGATCTGATTGGTTACAAATTAGAATATAATAAAAAGATTTACAATTGATAATCAAAATTTAAATATAATACGTTTAAAATATAACACTTTAAATTATAATACTAGAAATTTGTAGTTATAGTTTTTTCTCAGAATATTACAGTATTAAATAAAGAATGTGATATTTAAAATATCATGCTTTTATAAAAAATACCAAAATAGTTATTTTCTGATGAATTCTTTTTTACATTTACATCCTTCACTTTAATCCAAGTAATAGTTTTTCCTTATAATACCTGCTGACTATCCTATAAAATTCTATTTAGTAATAAGCATTAATCTCAAATACTAAATTTATAAATGGACAAATAATAATAAAAATAAAAAATATGAAGAAATTGTCACCTATTTTAATGGAAAAATCTAAATTTAAATATTAATCATAGTATCATGTCAAAGATATTATTATAAAGTAAAAAATAGAATACTGTATTAGAAGTTGAAGGTTCTAAAGAAATCTACAAATAATAAGAAGTCAAATTTCTAATATTTAATAAGATTATAACTTTGTGAGTAAAAAGTTTAATAGCAAGCAGTGTAATTTTAACAGATTCATTAATAAAAAAAAAGGCAAGATTTTTTGTTAATGTATTTGATATATAAGATAATAAGTTAATTTAAAATATTTTTCAAATACAATAAAATATGGAAAGTTAAAAACTAAAAATAGTCATATTATAAGTTCTAAATGAATATCAAAAAATAAAATAAAAAATAGAAACAATTATTCTGTATTTATGAGTATTAGATTTTATTTATTAATTTGATTAGATTTATTAAAAAATATTAAATTATTTAATTCATTTTATTTCAGATTAACATTACAGTTGATAAAAATGCTCATCATATAAACTCAAGTAGAAATCTTGTACAAGAAGAAATATATGGTGAAGT
>CAJVPQ010002212.1:0-14648 GCA_910591825.1 Funneliformis caledonium
GATCTCGCCGGAATGAAATTATGAATCTTCAAGTTAACCGGAAGAATTGATTCACATTTTCATCACGAACATCAATCATAGAACTACATGTATAACTTTCAATCGAATCATTTTCAATCAAATAATAGTTGGTGACCTTGCCAGTGAGACGGTCCACCTAACGTGCCATTCACAACAAATTATTAAATTATGGTCTAAAGGAATATGTAAATTATGCAGGTTTATGCAAATGAAACCGAACACCATACCTTCAGTTGCAGTATTCCAAATATCTCTGTTTTCCAAATTTCGACTCTGATCTGTCTAAATATTTTGACGCTCGCACACATCTCTTGCACCCACCCATTTCATGACTGTACCAACGGAGATATTAAGAGTATTTTTCACGAGGAATTTCACATTTTTAAACAGGGATTTTTCAAAACAATTCTTTCGCCTGAAGAATGCATTAAAAAATGTTCAATATGCAAGGATTATGATGGTCACACCAAACGGAATATCGTCAAAAATATACAATATTCATATAATTCTGGTCAAAAAAAAGTAAAAAAAAAAAAAAAAAGAACCTTTTGAAAGGGTTAAAATAAAAAATGAAACATCATAGCATATGAAACAAATAAGGAAGGTAAGGATTCTACTAATCGTGAACCGATCAATTACCCACAGCAAGCTTTCGCTCGTTCGCATCCAAGGCATGATAGGGCAGGGCAGAGTTGATTTCCATTTTTAAAAATGTATCGACCTTAGTTTTTTTTTTAAAAAAAAAGAACCAACCGAGGGAAACTTGATCCACAAAAAAAAAAAAAAAAAAAAATGAAATGAAATGAATGAAAAAGGGGAGAATGGAAGAGTACCAAACGTACCGTTTGATGCTAAAAAAATTTGAAATAAGAGAACAAAATTGAAAAAGAAATTTTCGATGAACTGGCCTCTTCACATTAAATAAAATTTCGGTCTAACGTTAAAGATAAAACGGTAAAATAAATCCGTCACGTACAGTAAGTACATTTTGATCTAAAATTTGGCAAAAAAATTGAACTTTTTTAATTCCATAAGTATTGCATCAATTAAATCAATTAAACTGTAAAATGCGTAATTTAAAGCTAAGCTGAGTATTTTTATTAAAAAAAATTAATATGATATTCTTTCGCTATTTCTCAGTAACCTCTTTACAACGCTGCTGTGATATTGAGTTTACAAGATTGAATAGAAGGCTATCTAGAATTTTTCCACTCCACCCCTAATTCACCTAAAAAATTAAAAAAAATTAAAACGAAGCCGCCTTTTACATTGATATTAAAAGATAATATGATTCTTTCGCCATTTTTCTCAGTAACCTCAAGGTCAACCAAATGCCTTGAACCAGTTGAGCGGGAGATCTACTCCTATATCTTTCAATTTATCAGCAACAGACCCAGCAGAAATTGAGGGTTGCCTTCGAATGTATTGTCCAATTACCCGAGATGTATTTGTCGTTATTTTTTTTAATACGTCCGTTATCACCTTTATGCTTTACACCTCTAGTATTTTGGATTTTTTTAAGGTTTCGGCGGATAGTACTAATTGGAATCTTTGTCAAACCTTGTATTTCAAATAGCATATCGTATTCTTTGCTTCCAGTAATGTAAAATAGTTGTTTCTTGCCTTTATGAAATTCGATAAATTTAATTTTTGTTAAAGTGTGGGAAGGATTTCGCTGTAAGGTGATAGAGTGATTGTCATGGCTTTCATTTGCATATTTATTTTGTAATTCTAACCAAAATTGGGCAAGTTATCCTTGTTGAAAATTTTTTCTGTCACCTGTTCTTCGAAACATTTTTTTTTATGCGTGAAAACATCAAGCAGAGGAAAAAAAAAAAAAAAAAAAAGAGCTTTAATCATATTTGTCCAATAGATACTTGATGCAACATCAGGTACATATTGCTACAATCATAGGTTTTACGCCACTTATCCTCACTTATCCTCTAAATCAAGTACTAATCAAGATTATTATTGACATTAATTTTTTTTTTTTACTTATGTGTTACATAAATAATTTTATCTTTTGGTAAGGCTCGAAAAGAAAATTCGGAGAACTTTAAATTTACAATATATGTGAATATAGTAGTTGAATGATCGTGATGTAAGATCTCCATTGCATTATTAAGAATGAAAAAAAAGATAATAAGGGGACGAAATTCTCATTTGTGACAAGTTAAACGGAGGGATTAATCAATATTTGAATCCCTTGAAAAAAAGTTTGTAAATAAGAATTGTCCCTATAAAAAATAGTTTAATGGTAACCGCAGAACGTGCATCTAAGAAATATATATTTTCTTCAAATATTTAGCAAGGTAAAAGGAGCCCATTGAGAACGAAAAAGAGGATTTACTCTGAGCGTGATCCTTGGGTCAAGATGAACCTTTAACAAGAAAGAGTCACATCTAGAAAATAAAATAGGTAAAATATCTTGTATTAAGGAACCTCATAAATGACTGAAGAAGGATGCTGCGGATTTTAATTACCGGTCACATATAAACCATATTTAATGAGCAATCATGGACAATTTGTGATTACGAAAGTGTTTTTCTTGATATTAAACAGTATTTCTTATAAAGGGCTTATTAACCGAAAATTTGTATTCTGCAAAAAATTTTTAAATGTCGAATTTATTTATTTCTAGATTGACTCAAAACTTTTTTAAAATTTGCTTGAAAGATGTTATTATCAAAGTTGGAGACAAAAGAATTTTGCATATTCTAATAATTTGAGAACTAGCTCTTATTTGAATGTATTTACAAAAGACAATAATAATATGTTTAATAAATTCTTTCGCCTACAAAATGTTAATGCTTTATTTATTCTGATAAAGGGCACCTTATTCATAGAATACGATGAATTAATTTTGATGAATTGGCGACAAGGTTAATATTTAATTAAAATAAAAGTGGATGGTTAATGTTGAAAAGACGAAAACACTATTGAGGATATTTAAATTAAAAACAAACAGGATTATTGATTACTTTTAACGTGTGTTAAAAGCTATTAAAAGAATAAAATTTTTTTAAAAAGAAAGTGCTCTTTTTTCAAATTTAGTGTATATTTAAAACTATAGTTGCGGGGCAAATCCCTAAACCTATTTTAGCAAAAGTCGAAACTTTTCAGAAATTATTTAAGTTTCGATAATAACTTTGCGAATTTGATGATTTAACAGGTTTTTTTGTAACGATTTTTTTTTTGCTTTTTATTTTAAATTTAAATTTGGGAGCAATGTTATTTGTTGAAGAATTAGAAAAAATTACCTTATGAAGAAGATGATGATAAAGGTTGGAACTGGGTTTATTTTTATATCCAAATTTAATTCCGAATATCGAATCTCTATTTCAAAACAAAATCTGTGCAGATCAAATAAATTTTTTTTAAAGCTTAATAAATTATACTTGCATGATAATTATTACGGTCTCGGTGCTGTAGTAGAGTCTAGTTTTGTGCTCGGATTTAAATTCGAACTGGGTTTTAAATCTGAATGTCGAATCCGGTTCCAATCTCTAGATGATGATTTTTCAAATGAAAGTTTAATGAATGAGAAGAAGATAAGAATACTGAAGGACAAATGAGAGATAAATGATGTAACTGGACTTGACGAAAAATAAATTAATTCAATTTCAATATGTAAATTTTTGTTTTTTTTTTTTCTTATCCTTTATAAATATATGCTCATCTCGTTAAATAAAATAATAATAAATTTTTAAAATCAAAAATTGTATTTTTATATTAGAACGTTTTGATGGGTTTTGCCACCCATCAAAACTTTCGCAATTTTGCCTTTAATAAAAATCTTTGGCAAAACGTTTCGACGGGTTTCGATTTCGATGCCTGTCGAAACCTCCGGATTTTGCCCGGAAACCTTATTTAAAACCTTCTCAAAATCTTTAAAAGACATATAAACAGAATATAAATTTCACCATAAAGAAGACTCAAAGAATAAAATTAAACTGTTATATAAATTTAATGAAAAAATTTTATGATAAGGATCAACTAATTCCTGATTACTAACTCCCTTGATAAGAAGAATTATGTGATTCACATATTATTATTACGTAATTTTTTTTAGATTTTTATTTAATTTTATTTCTCAAAAAATGAAATCAAAGAAGACCGTAAAATTTAAATATTGCTCGTGAACTTTTAAATAATCCAAGTTTACAACCTAAAATATACAAAAATACTGACATCAAAAAGGCAATTTATTTTATCAAAACAAGTCATGAGTTCAAAACACAGAAAGGGCAACATAAAACTGGCTTGAATTCTGTAAAATTTCGAAAAAATATGATTGAATCTTATCCACAAGATAATCAATACAATACAAGATTCCATTGAATCTTATTTCAGATATATCTACATTAGAAAAATCAGGTGGCAGGTTTAATTGCTACTATGAAAAAAAAAGATGGAACTGAATATAAAGCATTATCAATAAGACAAGCTGTTGAGGGGATTAATCGATATTTAATAGAATTTTCAACTATTTATGGAATCAATTTACGTGATAATCATCAATTTCCTATATTAACAAAAGTTCTTGATGGTAAAATGAAAGAATTACAAGATAAAGGACTTGGAGAAATAAAAGGATCTGCTGCTTTAACTTGACAAAATATTGCAAACATTTTATCAAATCAAGCAACATTAACATTAACTCCTGATACACTCATTAAAGAATATTTTTTCATAATGCCTTTCTTTTAGCTTGTCGAGGTGGTGAGCATTATCAGTTAACAGTTGATCAATTTAATTTTCGAGATGATGGTGGAATTGATTTCAATGATTTCGTGCAAAAAAATAATTTAATTTTAAAGGACCATGCTATGATTATCAATTATAACTATTGGATGCAGATTCAAACTTTTATTTACAAACAGATCCAAAATGTAAGTTATTTTATAAAAATTTTATAAAGTTTACAAACTTATAATTTATTAGGGAAAAAAACTGGAAACTGGTATCGTAAGCAACATATTGGTAAGAATTCACTATCTAAATTTATGAAGGATCTTATTCATGAAACTGGCATTGAAATTGATGGCTTATTACTAATCATTCTGGGCATTAAATATCATCACAACTAATGCAAGATATAAATGTAGAAGAACAAATTATTATGAATATTTCTGGACATCGAAGTGTTGATGCAGTACGAAAATATAAAGTGCCAAATGATCAACAAAAAATGAATACCTTGCAACAACTTATTTCTACTTATAATATAAAGAACCAAGAATCTAAAAATCAAGTTCAAAATATTAATCAAGAAATTTATGAACCTGTGCAACAAATTCAAGATTACAATAAGAAACCATTACAAACTTCTAAAATTACAAATCTTGAATTACAAGATTTACCAATTAATATGCATCTCAATAATAGTAGTAAAGAAAAGGCTCCGATGTTTAATAATTGTCACTTTCAAAATGTTAACTTTTACTTTAAATAATTTTTATTTATAATTAAAAATAATATAATATTATTAAATGCTTTTTATATATCAATCTTATTAAAAATATATTAAACTTTTTGCGGTACGATTTTTCGGTAATTGCGTCATGTTGATATTTTTACGGAAAATTCAATTCCGATGGTGAATCCGGTAAAATATCAATATGAAACATCACGGGCGAACAATTAGTGAGCGGGTAATATAGAATTTGATATAGCAGATAGATCTTTAGAGCAAAAACAAATTAATATTGTTAATACACATATTATTGAAACTTATTCGCAAGCATAAAAGTTGTTTATGTAATTGACCAGGGCAATGAATTACTGGTAAGGGAATTAACAAAACTTTAAAATCAATTTCTGGGTCATTAATTAACAATCAATTCGCTGACACCCGTTCACTAACGTTTCGCCGCCGATAATCATACCATTTAATATATTTAAAATGAAAATCACAATATACAACCGACAGAAGAACCCAAATCCCCGCAGCTTACAATACTGTCATCCTTTTGAACTCCGACTAAATCATTTAATTATATAAAACTTAAAATACAAATTTATTTAATAAAATTAATGATTCCGAACCTATTTTTTTTTTTAGCCGTCGGTGAAATGATCATGTCGAAACGGGTATCGGCAAAATAATTGAACGGTATTATTAAATTCGACAAATATATTTAGGATATTTTATTAATTTTCAATGAATAATGGAATGGAGTAAACATTTAATATTTGTTTAACAAACGTTTTTAATTATTTTGCTTGTATTTTTTTGACTAATGGACAAATGTAAAAATATGCGATTTATTTTCTTTTTTTTTTGTAAAGTGTTGGTTCCGAATTTTTATTTTTAAATCTGTGCATATATTTCGAGATATGGATATAGTAAGATTGGAATGAATAAATTGTGTATTACCAAGTAATAATAAGACTAGAGCACATAATCACTTGATCTAATTCAATAAATAGATAAGAGATAGTAAAGTTTGTAATTTTCAATTCACTATGCATGTTAAAAATAACAATGGTAATAAATATTTAGCCATTTGTTCGCACATTGTTTTTTATATACTTAATTGGTCTAATTTTAAAAAACAAAATATAACGGTCACTTAACTATCGTCTTCATGATCAGGCATAACGAATAGTATCACATTGAAAAAAGATTAGAGGAAAGAAAATCTTTGAATCAATAGGTTATTAGATCTCAGCATTAGTAGTATTATGAGGTGGAAGAATTTATAGAAAAATGTTAGTGCCAACTTTTATGGTTGTCCTTTAGTATGAATTCAATTTAGGAAAAATTATCAATTAAATTAGTCAATAATAATTAAGCAGCAGCTATAATTGAGAAATTTAACTTTTAATTCAGAGAAGAGAGAAGAGAAGAAAATTTCCGATTTTATTAGGCATGCTATTATCCAAATCTAATTGATGTTGACAATTCTGCTAAATATTCGAATCATTTGTTGTAATCGAGATGCTGAAATGGAAGAAAGTTATCGTGATGATAGAATGCTTCGGAAAAATCGTTATATCAACAAGTAGCTTTGATAATTTCCAAGGTGAAGAGTCGTCGTTTCTTAGTTCGTAATTTCTTTGGGTCTTGATAATGTCACGTGCTCTAGAAAGGATGTATCTTATTGGTAATTCTGAATCGATGGAAACAAGAAAGATATTTTGGCTCCTATTACGAATAGGAAATCCTTCATAATTTGGTTTTGGTATGCCTAAGAAATTTGCACAAGTTAGTTCGTATGGTGGATGCTTTAAGGTAAGGATAACTAACTACTGCTTAAGAAATGCAAGTTGTCTTCATATGTATTTATTTTTTTATGCTAAATTTTGTTTCAGGAAACACTTCCATGCGGACATAAATGTCCTCAAGTTGAAATTAAGTTTAACATGGTTGTGAACACTTAATTTTGAAATACTACGTATTCGCAAATTTAAAATTAAAATCAAATGTTTGAAAAGCAATAACTAGTTGTGAATGTTCTTTAATGATTTTATTAATTTTTTACTCATTTTCTTATTAGTTAGTGATCACAAGAACTAGCACATGTTATGTGAGTCACCAATTAATCAAATGATTACGTGAAATTGCTATTTTTATATATTTACGTGAGTTTGAATAATCATTTGTATTTATTCTTTTTCTCTCGTCAAAAAACATGGATAGTATTTTTGATATCATTATTGGCCTTTCTTTGGAGATAAAGGAAAAGAGTATGTTATGCGCTTATTTCTATAAAAATTCTCAAGAAATAAATGATGTGATTTGCGTACTTAATAAATTCCCAACGCCTGAGGGAAAAATCGAATTTTTGAGAATAACTTTCTTGTCTTCCGGTATGTTTTAAAATATTGTGTCTTCTATTTTTGTTATCTCAACTAACTTTTCTTTGTCTTTTAATCCAATTTAGACGATGGATGGAATTGAATATCAAAGTAAGCTTATATTTCATCGTAAATAACGAACATGCACTGTGACATTAATATTGAACATCTTAAACTTCTTAGGACTCAAAGGGAAAAGAAAATTTTCAGAAGAGTGTAAGAAAGTGTAATAATCACTTATTTTGATTTCATACTCTCACAAGTTCTTTTGTTTTATTAGTTAGCATATTCTCAATACCAAATAAAAAGAAATTTAGTGTTAACAGTACAATAATGCCGTGGGAATATAAAAATGTCTATTTTGTGGTCCCGGCCGAAACGAACGAAAAATTTCGAATTAATTTGAGGGTGAATATGTGTTGTTACACGGTACAGTGCTTCTGGGAAATCGACGAAAACGTTACGAGCAATGGAACAGCTGGGAAAAAAAGGATACATTTACATTTAGTCAGCAAGTTTTACTTACTATTGCATTGCTTGAAAAGTGAACTCTAATTTTTTTTATTTTGTTTCTCCATTCTGCTAAATAGTTATGCCTTTAGCTATTTATCTGAAAGTGTTGATAAATTTTGGACGATTGTTGCCAGAAGTATCAGGAGGCAACTGGCTAAAAAATATAAGATGGAATTCGGAGATACTAAATCTTTTAAATCTCATAATATTGTTATGGAAACACTAGACGACATAATGGAAGTAATTTCGGACAATGCAGAGATTTGAAGCTATTTTAATGGGGGTAGAGAGAACATAGTTCTTTTCTTTGACGAATTAGATATTTTACTTTCATCAAGACTCAACAAAGTCTGCAACTAGTTCTTATCTAACCTTCATGTTATTAAAACCGGACCTTCAAATGTAATAAAATCCGTTATTGGAATTGACACATTCAGCATCTTAGATTTGAACGTGTCAGATCGGTCTCTGTCACCATTCAATATTAACTATGCATTTGCAAACCCGAATTTCACCAATGAACAAGTAAAACTTATTTTCAAGGATTTTATGAATGACCGTGAATTAAATCGGATCGTAGATGATATCTACACATCGATGAAGGGGTATGTTATCTGTGCAGATGTTTTCAGTGATTACATGCCATGTATAGTGGTCAAGGATAAGATCCTAGACTTCCATGCCAGCATTTTTTTAAACAGTAATTTTATAGTTCATATTGGTAATTATGTAAATTCTTTTTTAATAGACATACTGGTTTTGTGAATCTGTGAGGGCGTGCAGTTGAAGCAATCGATGGAGAATCTTCATCATGGATACTTTACAAAATCAATAATTTGGGAACGGAAATTTCTAATTATTCAACGTTTTCGAGAATCATGGACCATAATGAACTTGAATTAGCCAGGTTTCTGGCATCCGAAGGTGTCTTGATATATGAAGAAGACTTACGAAATTCAAAAATATTTAGGATCTCTTCTCCATTAATAGATTTATACTCATCCGGCAATTTATCATTCCTAATTTATACCCATTATCTCCACTAAATGTGGCTCCCCTGTGAAATGACAATGATCTGGACACTTTATGTATTTTAAAGGAGGCACTCTGCTACTTAGATAAAGACATAATCCAAATGGGATCATCTCGATTGTTCAAAATTGCGTCTGAACTTGTTAACGGCAAGACTAAAATGCGAGTTCACGAGAAAACACCTATGAAAATGAGTTATATAGGATTCTTATAAACTGGCTCTCCAAGGAAGGTGTTGAAATTACCGGACAATGTCAACTAAAGATAAACAGTAATGACTTATATAGTGGTTAAAAAATATGATCAATTAATACTTCTCGAATTATTAGCAACTCTAACAAAAATACAACTCGATGAACATTATGATCGCGTACTTGTTTATGCAAAAAGTCTTTCCGTGACTGAGACATGGGTCATCAATTTTACCTGTTGCTGAATTGTACCTCTATTTAGGGATGGTAATGGTCGGTCGTGGTCAGTCAACGGTCAGTTAACAGTTGGTCAAAGGCCTTTGACTGACCGACCGGTTAACTGACCGATTTTAACTGACCAGCTGACTGACGGTTAATAATAATATAATTGAGCAGTTTTGACTTAATAGAAATTTTAATTTAGTCAAATATTATAATTTTGATTCTTGCTTTAATACTAGTATAACATTTTTTTTAAAATTACTTTGTCATTTTTATTTAGTAATGCAGAATTATCGTGGAATTTAATTATTTTTAAAATTTAAAAAATTTTAATTTATAGATAATTAAAATAAAATGTTGATTTTATTAATGTTTTTACTATTTATAACAAAATTCAAATATGCGGATACTCGGCAAATTTGATGCCAGGTATTTATCAGGTTGTCGGGTTGTCGGTGTCAGTAGTTTCAAAAAAATATCAATAAACACGTGATAACCAATTATGATTCACTATTTACTATTCAGTTTTCTTTTTCTTCCATTTTATTTCTCTTGTTTGACAAGTACGATTTATACCATAATTATTTTGACAATTTAAGCAAATAAGACAAATAGAACATGCAATTCAATTTTTGTAACAGTATTACAATGAAAATTTTAATAGTCGTACAAAATATCTAATATATATTAGTAAAAATATTGTTTATATAAAACATGAGTTATACTAATAATATAAATAACGTGTTATTGATACCAAACTATCTGACAAATATGGTCTCGCATATTTTGAATTTTGTTGTAAAACATGGTTGTTCAATCTCAAGTCAACCAGTCAACTAGTCGGTCAAAGACTGATATCAGTCACAATTATGACCAGTTATGACCGATCATGACTGTGACCATTAGCATCCTACCCCTATTGGCTGTCAGATAAAGTGTTGGAGAATGGTGTTCAAATTGTATATTTCAAATATAATCCTAGCAATTTCACTAAGTTCACATGGTTATGTACTCTTGGGATACGATTAGAAAAAAATGCATCACTAGTATTAAATTGATTGAGATGCTAAAGCTGTGATCTGTAACTGTACCTTAATTAATTATATGATTAAAATGATTAACAAAGTTGACAAATTAGACTAAGTTTCTAAAGTGGTCATCATTAATCTATTTAATACATTAGATAGATTAATTATATTATTTATAATCATTATATTTGATAATTATATTACTATTAATAGAGTAGTTATATTTATCTTTTATATCATATTTGTTATTGTATATTTTATAGTATTTTATTTTATATAAATATCTTGTATTTTCCCTTAAGTTAAAAGTAACTTGAGATAGGGTTTTAGGATAAACAAGAGTTCAATAAAAAAATCTTATAAATTCATTTACTATTACCTTTTATCATATCTTCATATAGGCATGACTGTTATAAAGTCTTATATTTAATTTAATGAATTGAATTAAAAGTTTTTCATTTAAGTTTACAGATACCAAGCTAACAAATGTGGTGATTCCTATCAGAACTTCTAGCTTTTTAGTGAATAAAATTTGATCTCTACCTTATATTATAATGAAATCATATTCAATAATACTCTAAAAATAGAAGTTACTTATCAACTGACTACACTTGTATAATTTGTTATCCACCTTCAGAAGAAGTATCTGTACCGTTCAAATATTTTTGGAATTGGATTAGTGCTGAATTTGATGCCCTTGTATATACTAGAAAAATAGTAACTTTATTTAATCAGTATCAATAAAATTTTAGTGAATTACAACTTATTAAAACTCTTAAAAGAAAAGCTAAATTATTGTTGCATTGCTTAACCTTTATCAACCCTTTTGATTTTATATTTAATTTTGACTTCATTGCTATTCGTATCTTAGAAAAATCTTATTTTTCAGTCAATTTTAAACGTTCTATAGCAACAGAATTACAACCTTTAGTACCTCTTTTATTAGAACCTTTAAGAAGAAACATAATAGATGCAGATCAATTTAATGCCTTCATCACTCAACTCACAGCTTCTATTGATCAACTTACTCAAGAAGTCTAAAAAACCTCAATAATAACCACCTGCAAAAGTAACTAATTTAGTTCTAGTAAAATGTTTCTCAGAAAGAAGTGAAGAAGACTATAACTGCATCTTAATTAGTCATATGATTAAAATGATTAACAAAGTTAATAAAGTGAACAAATTAGACCCAGTTGTTAAAGTGGTCATTATTGATCTATTTTATACATTAGATAGATTAGTTATATTATTTATAATTATTATATTTATTTATTGGTAAAGTAGTTATATTTATCTTTTATATTATATTTGTTATTATATATTTTATAATATTTTATTTTATATAAATATCTTGTATTTTTCCTTGAGTTGAAAAATAACTCAAGATAGGGTTTACGATAAATTAAGAGTTCAATAAAGAAATCTTATAAATTTATTTACTATTATCTTTTATCATATTTTCATATAAGCATGACTGTGATAAAATCTTGTATTTAATTTGACAGATTGAATTAAAACTTTATCATTTAAGTTTACAAATACCAAGCTAACTGTGTATTTTATACTTATATTGTAAATAATTCTTTACCTAATCTTTATTTATTCTAACCTTTGCTTGATTTTCAGATTTATTAGCTGATAAAAATCGTTATAAAAAAAAATAAAGTTATTATTTGCGTTTATAGGCTTTTAGTTTATTATTCATAATATTCAACATTTAATTTATGAAAATTAAATATAGTAATTTCTTTATAGGAAAGTTTACTAAAATCTGAATAGATCAGGAATATAAAAGATTAATCATTTCTTCATATTATTACTTTTAGCTTAAAAATAAATAATACTGTATTAATCAAGATGTTAGCTATTTTTAGATTCTTCTTTCAAGTCCATAAGATTTTTTTTGTCTTTGATAACTTCAAATTAGATTTGTGATAAAGGGTTTAATACTTTATCTTTTATTATTATTATTTTTATTTTGGCAATTGATTTGTAATTTTTATATCTTATCTTTAAGGATTAAAAAAATTTCTTTTTAGATTTTTTCATTAAATTATTTATTTATTTATTTTCTAATGAATTATTAGGCTACAGCATTTATTAAGTTTACTTTTAATTTTTATCTACATTTTAGTTCGATCATAGCTGTAGCATTTAATATTTTTATTTTCCTATTGTTATTTATTATTTATATTATATTTTCATAGTGATTATAATGTAATGGCTAATTATTGAATCACATTTAATAAGATTATTTGAATACTAAAAAATTTTATATATTATTAAATACTATATTATACATTGATATTATGATTCAAATTTCAATTTTAATATAAATTTTATTAAGCATCCCATTAATATAATTATAATAATAATAAATAAATTGAAACTTGATCAATAATTTATGGTTAAATCTGAAAGTAATCCAAAGAAAATAGAAAATAATAAAAATAAAAAAATTATAGATGAATTTTTAACTTCATTCACTTGTATAAATAAAAGTTAAAGTAAATCAAAATAAGAAACTTAAAGTACTTATGCTTCTTTTTTTTCAAAAAAAAATAAATTTTTTGCGATAAACCATTATGATAAAAAATTTTTATATTCTAATTTGCATATGTTACTTAAAGATGAAGAATATCTAATAAACAACTAATAATTAATATAAAATTATCACAATTTAGCTTATTTAGTTGTTTTGAAAGTAGAATGAAAATAAAAAGTAATTTAGATTATTAAACTATTCTAATATTTAAAATAATGTTTTATAAGATACAGCATAAAAGTTTATCAAAAATATATTTATTTCATTTCCTGCAATATGATTCAAAGTTGTTGTGATGAAAAATCCAAATTTCATTTGGCAAAAGTCAAATTTTTGAAAGAAATTTAATAATATTGAGGATTTCAACAATTATGAACATTTTAAATTTAATAGCTTTAACAATTTTTGAAGATTTAACAAAAATTTGCAAAATTTAACATGTGTAATTATTGGTTAGATTATAATAATAGCTAAGGTCTCATATGATTAAAGTTTCATGCCACCTATTTTATTTAGAGATCTTGAAAGAGATTCAGAATAATGAATAAAGTTAAGAAAAATTAACATAAATTTTTCTCAAATTAAAATTCCTAATTAATTAATTGATTTTAAATTGTAATTATACTTGAATATAAATCAGGATTTTTAAAAGTTGAAAGATAATTATAAAACCTCAAAAATTTATTGATTTTTAATATCGTCAAAACTTTTGGCACTTTTGAAATTTTCATGGTTTACCTTTAATAAAAATTTGATAAATGTTAAAACAAGTATCAGCAACTTTAAAAATAATGTTTGATTATATAATATAATTTATTTACTTGTCAAATCTTAAAGTTAATATACAGCCTGTTTTTTTTGAAAATTTTGCTAAAAAATCTCTCTAAAAATTTTTTAGAACTTTTGCATATTAATTAGCATACTTTATGTTCTTTTTGAAAGATTTTATACATTAATTAAATAAAATTTTCAATTAAAATTATCTCAAATGGCAATGTATTATTATATATATAAAAATTATTATTTTTATTCTATTTATATGGATCAAATAAAATATATATAATCAAAATTTTAGAAAAAAGAAGATATTGATAATTATTTTTTAAATCATAATCAAGTTAAATAAAAGATGTTAAGTTAATCTTATGCTACGAATGAAATAGTCTATTTAGGAAAATATAGATGCAGAATGAATACTTATAGGGGATAAAATAAATACTTTACTATCAAGGATAAATTTTCTAATTGTATTGTATAATATATAGACAATTGTTATACAAACCATTATAATTT
>CAJVPQ010002213.1:0-14645 GCA_910591825.1 Funneliformis caledonium
TTACTATTAAATATATTCCAGAATATTCTGCTGAAATTACTGAAATTTCGCCGAAATCACTAAATCAAAGGAACGAACATTATTAATTGATGAATCGGTTGACGACATAGTGGGAAGGAAACGACCATTACTCATTGGATCGGTTGATGACGTGGAGAGTGGAACGATCATTATCCATTGAATCGATTGAATATGTATGAGAAAGGAAAAGATCATTGTCAATTGATGAATCGTTTCGATAATAGACTTTCATGACCTTTACGAAGATATTGAAGAAGTACCTCATTATTTCAAAAAGATAATGAGAACATTAATAAAAGTCGAAAAATAATAAGGTGAAAAAGAATGTTATATCTGACTATTTCACGCCTGTTATTGTCGACGTGGATTCTGAGGTCTCTTCCGTCGATCAACCGCAAAGTAAATAAATTATGTTGAATTATCTGATGATGAAAATACTTAAATATTTTATGCATAATTGTTGAATCGCAAAATCGCAAAAGTATTAATTGTCGAACTTTTTTCCTTTTCCTAAAAGGTACGACCTTAAGGTGAAGATTTCACATGGGAAGTTAACAACGGTCCCCGTTCCCTAGTTATTGATAAGTCCGGAACGACCTTAACTAAAAAAAAAATATTTACAAAAGCCAATCAGCACATACTGCGTAGAAATATATAGTCCTACTCTAACGCTCCGGACTAATAAAACGAGAAAATTTCGTGTTCGATTTAAACATCGGAAAAATTTTATTTAATGTCGCTCTGTTACAATATAATAAACAAATTTAAATAAATATGCAGTTATTTTGTCAATAAGATAAAGAATATTCGTGGTATTTTTTCTTTTTTAAATTGCATAAACATAATAGGCTCAAAAGTCCATATCATCTATCTAACTATTACCCAAAAAATATAATTTAAAATACATTATCACGTGACAATTGTAAATAAAACCGAATCGCCACAGAAAATTTCGCCCGATACAGAAATTCTTTTTTCAAAAACCCAAGGTTTAACATTAACAATATATTCTCTCCCCGAAATCTCGCACACATAACACAGCACGTTTTTCGCGCGGTTGCTGGTCAAACTTTTATCCGTTATTTTTGAGAAGTTCATTAATGACAACACAACAATTTCTATTAGCTCCTACAAGTTCGCTGCATCCGCCTTCAGCAAAGGTGCCAGAGTTGTATCTCAATAATTCTCCCATGGAACATGTCGAGGTGTTCACGTTTTCCCACGTTGAAGACCTGCTGAGAACGACATACGCTTGTCCGGCAAAGATGAACGTTTTTTCTACGAAATCAAGTAACTTTTCGGAGACTATGTGCGGAAATCGAGTAGGAGCGGGCAATAGGTAAGATGATGATTATGTGTTGAAATACTCGTAGAAAAAATTAATTAATAACATCATGAAAATATTTTTTTGAACGAAAGCATAAGCAAAACGTTTTCGAAAAAAGAAATTGTCGAAATGTGTCGGAAGATGATCATGTCGACTGAATTTGCAATGGTTAGTATAGGCATCGATAGCAATAGCAATGTACTCTTAATGTTTTTTAACCCTTTATTAAATAAACCTTTATTTAATAAATATAGCCAATTTGTCGACTATGGCATAAAAAGATGATACATTTTGGGTTCCAAAGGAAAATCTATATTGTTCGTTTTAATACAACAATTAAGAGAAAATTCATTATTAATAATTTAGTATTATATATTGAAGGATTTATTCAATATTATTCTTATCAATATAAAAAATGGATAAGAAAGAATGTAGTTCTTAAATGTTTAAATATTACTAATTTAGTATTATATATCATGCAAACTTGTTTGAAGGATTTATTAAATATTGTAAAATGGATTAGAAAGAATGATGTAAATGTAGTTCATAAATGTTTAAATAAATCAACAAATTTAACGTTTCTAATGTATTTAAAAAGTTGATTAATACTATGCTAACTTGTATAAATGATGTAATTAGAGCTAATGATGGTTATATAAGATGATAAAAATAAAAAATTTTAAGTGAGCATCATCTATAAACAACCGAAATTTCAAATGGCGATAATTACGTGATTTATAAATTTATATCACATGACTTCGTAAATCACATAGCGCTTTATTGTTTTATTTTTATTTGTTTAATTCTGCTAATACATAATCGGGAATACAATCCATATAACGTTAACAGTATACTTCAAACTTGACCAAGAATAGTTACAGTTTTCTCAAGTAAACCTTTTTGCCATCCCTCAATATCATTTAATATAATTAATTTCACAATGGAACTTTGGATAAAAGATACATTTATACTTAGCTTCTAATATTATTTCTTCTAATGCACTTTTTTATGCTAAAAAATCAGATTACAATGAAATAATTTGTCACACATAACAATCTACCTGATTTTCATCATCTACCTTATTTTTACATAATGACGATCAGAATTTAATCCATCTTTTCATAAGCTACGCTCAATTAAAACCTGTTTTATTCCTTTTGGTTCATCATTTTTATTTACCATTAATTGATGCTGATTATTTGGTCTAATAACAGTATTTCTTAATTTTAATTGCTTTCCTTCAGATTTTAAATTCATTCTACTAGCCATAAGAATATCAGATTTAAATGTTGCATGATTTGGACTATCAAATGCAAACAATGCAACACAATTAGAAATAAGTTTTTTCAAAAATAGAAATGACTTTTAATTTAACTTGTTCTATTAAATGTTCACTTATCCAACCTTTTTGATTTTTATCTGATTGAAGATAAACACATACTTCTTTAGGTATAGAAGAATTTTTTTGAAATTGTTATACATCTAATTTGAGCTGATTATATTCCTCTAACAAAATTCACTAATCATAATAAAGCGGTCATTACCTTTTTTATATAATGACAATTCTCTAGATTTTGCCTATATTCTTTATTTCTATCATTAAAATAGAATACATATCATCATGTACAATAAGAATTATTTTTTTATCATTAAATCCTAGTATTGATGAAATCTGTTTTATATTTTCACCTTCATATTTTATCATAAACTTTTCATAATTATAGATTTTATATAAAAACAATTTTTAATATTTTATGATAATAAGATATTCATTATCATTATAATATATACTTATTATAATATATATAAATTAATTAATAGTAAATAATGAGCATATTATATAATAAAAATGAAATTTAATTACCTATTTTAGAATTGAAAAAAATAATCAAGTATATTTAACTAATATGTTACAGTTGCATACTAATAGTTTTTTAATTATTTTCAAATTAATGAGCAATTTTTACTTAATAAACTCTTTAAATTTTAGTGAAATTATTGTTTTACCTTGTAAATAAATTCAAATATAGCATTTTTTTTGCTATATTTTCATCTATTTTTTGATGTTTTCTTTAATAGCTTATTAAAAGACAATTATATTTTAGCTTAATATTAAATAATTTTTACTCTATAAGGTATGTTTATTTTGCAACCTTAACATTGGCTTATAACTTTCTATTTCTATTATTATCTAATCTTTTCAAATATTCAAAAATTATTCTTTTCTTATTATATTTAGTTATAGTTAATAACTTTTGTTATTCCTTAAGCTTAATCTTTAAATTTTTGATTCTTTTATTTAAATTAAATTGATATTATTCCTCATCTTTTATATTATATAAACCTTCTTTAAGATTTTTAAAAATTGATTGATATTTTTTTAAAAATATTATAATTTTAGTGATTTCTTTTGCAATTTTTGTGAAATAATTATTAAATTCATATTTATTAAAATATGTTAACTTTTTAGTTTTTTCAGCAAGATAAAATTCATGTTTTTTGTTCAAATTTTATATTAACTGACCAAACTAATTTATATTTATCTTCTTTTTTATTTAATATATCTATTTCATTATCTCATCTACTATCATCCTCATCTTTTAAATTATTAATTTATAATTTTTTTGTAAATCTTTCATTATTATCTTGTTCTTGTTCTTTAATTTTTTATTTTAATAGATAAATCATTATTCAAGGTTAATTAAGATTACAAAACATTATTTATTAATTAGTTTAAATATGAAAATATATGAAAAATAAGTAAAATTTGAAAATTTAAAAAGGATTTTTTGTTTATTAATTTTGCCATTTTTAATTTATTATATCTTAAAATTTATAATTTTGTTAAATTAAAATTAATATAACATTTTTATCCCAAGTTTTACAGAGTTACACTTTTATATAAAAAAACTTTATTAAAACTGCAATTTCTTTACTTGTCATATAAAATTCATAAAATCAATATAGTAAAACTATTCTGAAATTTACCATTTTATTAAATGTATTATGGTTATACATAATTTTTAAATTAAATAAAAAATTAAATTTCAGATAAATCTTAAAAAATAAACTGATAAAAATGATTAATATATGGTATTTTACTAATTTATCAGTTTAGATTTATATTTTATTATCTTATTTTTAATTTATAAATTTTAAATTACCTGATAATTATATCATTTATAGATAATAATTATTATATGCAATTAATAATTTATCAAGACAAAAAATATTATATTAAATCTATAGTAAAATAGTAAAAAGTATTATAGATTAGTAAACAAATTATAAATTCATTTGTTTATTGTCAAATTATATTAAAACTTAATTATTTATAGACTTAGTTAAAGAGTTTTTACTGAATATTCATATAAGTATTAAAATTATAGCTTATTAATTTAATAGTGATTTAAAGAATTATTATTAATAATTAATATTGATAATGTATATTTTATTGATAATTATATAGGAAAAGTTAATATGTGATAGTTTTTAAGGTCAGTCTTTTATCTTTCTTTAAATTGAATCAGTCTAATTTTTTATTATTCAATACCAGTCTAATCCAATTTAAAATTTGTTTCTTTTCAGTTAACTAATTTATAAGACGATCAAGTCTATTATTTTATATAAAATTTAATATTAAATAAAATTAATAATATTAAAAAAAAATTTTTTTTTTTTTTTCTTTTTTAATCATTTACTAATTATTATTTCTTTTATATAAATTATATATATTAATTTCATTATTATTATAAAGAATTATTAACTTTTTAAGCATGTCTTTTATTTTTATTAATAGTAAAAAAATTTATTTAAATTTTTCTCTAAGGTTACATTTATAGCTTAAATACATAAATATATACTTGTAATAAATAAAATTATTATTAATAATTACTATAAAAATTTTTAATACTTGTAATATCATCTGATATGTATAATATAATTAAAGTAAATAAATATTAAGAAATATCTATTTAATTTTAATTTTTTTGTTTATTAATTTTTATTTTTAATTTTGAATATATATAACTTTATTTTTGAATCTAATAATAAAGAAATTTATGAAATTAGTCTAATTTTTAATAAATTGTATTTGTCATTATATATTATAATAATTTATTATTATTTTTATATTGAATCAAATATTTTAAAATATTAAATATATATAATTATGTGTTACAGAATTAGAAGTTAAAAAAGGTAAAGTATACATTTAAATAATTGTATTAGAAAATTATACTTGGCTTTAAAAAATATTTATTATATAAATAATTAAATAATTTGATTTTCTTTTTATTTATTTAAAAAAAAATTTTAATATTAATTTTTGGTATCTTAATTTTTTCATTTGGTTTTCTTTATTATACATAATTTTCAAAACAAATTTATAAGTTATTTGATAATTTAATTGTTATAATAATAAAAGAAGTACTTAGTATTATTAAATAAATTCAAATAATTAAATAATATAAAAAAGCATATATTATTAACATGAAAGGTTACACGTATAGTACTTATTATTTGCAGCTAATATTAAGGTTTAGAAGAAAAAGTTAATTAAAATAATTAGTTTTAAACCATATAATTAATAATTGCATAATATAGGTTATATTATTAAAAATATTAATATTTAATTAATTTATTTATTTTATTATTAGATAAAAATATTTATTACTAAGTATTAGTAAATTTTTAAACTTTTTAAAATTATAAATTTTTTAAAAAAATTTAGATTAAATCAATAAATTTTAAGATTAATATCTAAATAGATTAACTTGTTATCTGATCTGATCTAATCAACTAATTTAATTTTAATATATTATAAATTATAACAAATTATTTAATTAGAATGATAATAAATAATTTAAAAATAATTGATAATAAATTATTTTATTAAACAAAAATATATTATTTAATTAAAATAATAATAAATTATTTAAGAAAAATAATAATATATCATTCTAATTAAATAATAATAAATAATTCTTATTAAATAATATGTATTTTTTCAATTAGATTAAAGATAAATCATTTTTATTAAACAATAATATATTATTTAACTAAAATAATAACAAATCATTCTTATTAAATAATAATATATTATTCAATTAGAAAAATAATAAATCATTTCTTTTTAAATAATAATAAATTATTTAAAAAAAATAATAACAAATCATTTAAAAAGAAATAATAACATATATTTAAAAAAAATAATTTATTATTATTCTAGTTAAACAATCATGAGTAATTCAAAAAATAAAAAAAAATATTTTAATTGAAAATAATATATTATTTAAAAAAAATAATTCAATTAAATCAAATCAAATTAGGTTAATTAATAATTAAATAAGATTTTATTTAATTGATTTAAATTTTTTCTTCTAGATTAAATAATTTAATTGACCTGACTTATTCAGAATTTTAGTTTTTATTTTATTAATTATCACATAAATAATAATTTTTTTCTTATTTTTACTATATTATATATAATTAAAATATTATATAAAAAGATTGTTAGAAAAATTAGATTTTAAGAATTTTTTAATAAAATTTTGATTTTTATTGCATTTTAAATTTAATATTATTAGATTAAATATAATAAAATCTTAATTTTAATCAAAAAAATTTTTTAGAATCTGATTTTTCTAACAAATTTTATATATTATTAATGTTGAAAATTTACCCTAAAAAAATGATTTACAAAGTCATTGGATTTAATTTCATGTAGATTATATTAAGGAAGATCTTGATCAATATACTGCATTAGAAAGTAATTTGAAGGATTTGCAAAATTCACCTGATTTACCTAATTTATTTGATTGGCTTATTTTATTAAATTCTTCATATTTATTATTTTTATTATAATTATTATTTTTATTATTTCTTTTATTTTTATCATTATTATATTTTATCTTATATTTTATATTTCTATTATATTATCTTTTATTATTATTTTATAAGCAAAGATTATTAAAATAGTTAATTTATAATATAGCAATTAGTTAGCTATAGCAAATTTATTTTGTATAAATAGAATAGTTTTGCTTAAGTTGTAAATTAACTCTTTTGTGAGTTTTAAGTTATTAATAAAGAAATCAATTTAAATCTATACAAATTTACTTTTTCCTTCAATGCTGTCTTTTATCTAGAATTTGTTATAATACTCTATACTAACTTACTATTAAGTTTATTATTATGAGTTTAACTAATATATCTTAAATTCTAAGACGTGATAAATTGCTAAATTGATTCACGTATAACAGATACCTATAAGACTTAGAAAAAATTCAAAAACTCCAATGTGTAGAATCAACTGCTGCAACTTTTCATCTTAGATGTTAAAATAACTAAAAATGAACCTGGTGATAATTTGGTAATTTCTACTAAGAGATAAAACTATTGAGAAAAATAAAGAGAGAAAATAGAGAAGATGAAGTGTTAATTAAAGATCACATAAAGGTTATACAAAAGCTCAAATAGTATCTATCATCTTTGATATCATAGATGCTTGTATAATAATTTGATCATATGAAGTTCATTGAAAATCACTTAACTAAATTCTAAATCTTAATTGAATAAAGAAGATAATGAATACTAAGTTAATATAAGAGTTACAAATATCATTATCTTAACTTTAACTGATTAAAATTTTACGATATTTAGACTATTAAAACTGTTAATCTCAAGGATCACAATGATATGTATTCATTTAAATTAAACTACTGAATAGCAAGATAATTAAAGAAATGTTATTTTATTTTATTTTTATATTTTATAGTATTGGACTATTATAAATTAATAGACAAAATTTTAGTTTTAATTTTTGAGTGATTTTAAAAAAAGATTTTTACTAAACCTAAGCAAAAGTAAGAGTTTTGGGTTTTTCACTCATCCTGTAGAAAAATGAGAGATATTAAAGAAAAGTTTTTAATAGCAAATGATTATAAATGTTAGATACTAGTTGGAGGAAAAATTCCCTAAGGTTTTAAAGTCTGAAGAGTAGAATCATTGTGCTAAAAAATTGAAAAAAGGTTTATCACTTAGCTTGTAATAATGTAAAAGTATTAGAATACCTCAGATAGTAAGATATTTCACTAAAGAATTCCAAAAAGAATAAATTATAATTTTTATAGATTTATTAACGATTTTAGATTTTAGAAATTTTATTTAAAGAAAAGATTTTTAATTACGTAAAATGATAATATTTAATAAATTATGGTAAAAATATAAAGATAATTTTATTGAATTAATAACAATCACATGGTATTAGAAAAAGATTATAAGAGTGAAAGTGAAAGTATCAATAATGTGATTGGCAGTTCTTAAAATAATATTGAAAAAGTAATAAGCAAAAACGCAATAATGTACAAAATTAATTGAATAATCAAAAAATACAAATTTTAAGATACATAAAATGAAAAAAAGAAAAGAAGAAAAGTAAAATCTAGCATAAAAAAGACCAGAAATATGTTGACATCTTGAATTCTACTTTCTTGATGATCCACTTCTTAAGGGATGAGTAACTTTTCTATATGCTTTTTCAAGTGAACAAATTCTATTCTTTTAATAAACCAAAAGAGAAGAAATATTAGTTAGTTCATTTTTTAAGCATTCACATTCAGCAGAAAGTTCAGTATTTTGATTTAAAGAAATTGATAATTGTTCACTTAATGTGAAATTTTCTTGACGAATTTCTTAAATTTCTTGATAAGAATCTGTAGCCTAAATAGAAAAAGGGTGCACATTAGTAATGTGAAGTTAAGCATCTTCAATTAACGAGTACTAGTTCACTAAAAGGTTAGTTTAATAAACCTAACAATATTCTAAATAGTTACATATTGATACAGAACAATAGAGTCTGTAATAACTAATTCTAAGTAAGGAAAACTTATGTTTTGAGAATCTATAGTATAGTAAAAAGAAGAAGACAGAAGTGTTAATATGCTGCAGTCATATTAAATAAGGTCAAACATACTGTCATACTCTTCAAATGAAAGATAGGTTGTATATATATTAATCTATCAGAATAAGCCTATAAGAGATGCATTCTATATATTTTTAATTGTTGTATCTAAACATATTCTTAGATATATTTATCTCACCTTGAGAAACTCTTTCGTTAAAATATTTTCTTTGATGAATTAAAGCTTTATGACAAGTGAAAAAAGATTTTTTTCTTGTTTACTTGAACTATAATAAAGTTAAAAATATTCTAAAAGTTTAAAATTTTGTGATAATTTTGAAAAGAAAAGAAAAATTTTGTGAAAAATAAAAGAAATCTTGGATAAGATATTTATAATCCAAAAAAGTGACTATAAAAAATTCTAAAAATTCTCAAGACCGTGAGAATTATTTTCTTACAGCAAAATAAACAAAAATCTTTTAGATCATATTGGATAATGATCATTGCATAGAAATCTATAAAACAAAAACCTATTTAAAATTGGCATAGTTGATCAATATTACTAAAATTAGATGATTATGTAATATTTGCATAGCACATTTTTGATTAACATTTCTTTATTTAGTATAAAATTCAGGAAATTTTCATAAGCTGCATAATTTTAAGAATTTGATAAAATGTATATATGAAAATCAAGAAATATGAAAATGTTAGTTTTCTTGAAAAAGAAATTACTTGTAATATTTATATAATTTATACATGAAGAAAAGTTAAATAGCATAATCAATTGATCAAAAGTTAATATTAAATTTATGTTTAATAATTTTCTCATAGTAGAGTTCTTAAATTTTAGATTTTAATGAAATTTCCTGATGTAGAAAGAGATTAAATATATTATAGACAAAGATCAAATAAATGTAATCAAATCACTAAGTATATAGTTTTATTTACAAAATGATTAATAAAATATATAACCAGTCACAATTACCATTCCAATTCAATGAATTACTAGCAAAGAAAAATTTCAAGAAAAAGACCAAATAAAAATAGATATCTCAACTACCATCCATACTCCCTAATTAAAGTCAATATCCAACTTTCTCACAAATCTTTGTAAAATAATCACTATTCCAGAAATGTCTCCTTTTGATAAAAGTTTTCAACTTCTAATGTATTTATTCGTTGCCTTAATGATTCTTCATGATCAGATTAATCAGAAGTTATACGAGTGAGCCTTTTTACCATTATTAGTTTTTTTCTTTCTTCTTTTTGTACTTAAACATATAGTTCAGTAGTTCTTTGAAGTTTATTTCTTTAAGATATGCAAAAAGTTTTCATATATTCAGCTCTTTTTTGAGAAAAATTTTGAGAAGTGTTTGAAGAAGGCATTATTAGATTTTAAAATTTTTTTTTAAAAAACTTTAAGAAAAAAAATTGATTTTGAAAAATTTAATTGATACGTATAGAAATTATATTTAAAGAAAATAATTAATCACGTAAGCTCAATTAGATAATCACTCAAAATTAAAGTATTTATATAAAAATTTGAATCTCATAATTCTAAAAATCAACAAATTTCAGCCTTATATAATGTTAGAAAAACTTATGTTTATAAGATCGATTGTGGATAAATTATGAATAGTAGACTTTTCTAAAATAGATCGCGTCTATAAATGGTGGAATGTTTGCAAATATTTTTTTTTGAAAAATTTTTAGAAAATTTAATTTTAAGGATAAAATTATTTCTCACTATGACATTCAAAATTAAGTGAGAGAAGGATTGTTAGCATTGAAAATTTACTTTAAAAAAATGATTTACAAAGTCATTGGATTTAATTTCATGTAAATCATATTAAGGAAGATCTTGATCGACATACTGCATTAAGAAATAATTTAATGGATTTGTAAAATTCACTTGATTCACCTGATTTATTTGATTGGCTTATTTTATTAAATTCTTTATTATTTTTGTTATAATTATTATTTTATTATTTCTTTTATTTTTATCATCGTTATATTTTATCTTATATTTTATATCTCTATTTTATTATCTTTTATTATTATTTTATAAGTGAAATTTACTAAAATAGTTAGTTTATAACGTAGAAATTAGTTAGCTGTAGCAAATTTATTTTATATAAATAGAATAACTTTTTGCTTAAGTTGTAAATTAACTCTTTTGCAAGTTTTAAGTTATATAAAGAAATCAATTTAAATCCATAAAAATTTACTTTTTCTTTTACTTTTTCTTTTAATACTATCCTTCATCTAGGATTTATTATGATACCCTATATTAACTTGCTATTAAGTTTGTTATTACAAATTTGACTAATATATCTTAAATTTTAAGATGTGATAAATTGCTAAGTTGATTCAAGTATAATAGATATCTGTAGAACTTAGAGAAACTCCTAAGATCAGAAACTCCAACATATAGAATTAACTGCTATAGCCTTTCATCTTAGATGTTAAGATAACTGAAAATGAACCTGATAATAATATGCTAATTTTATAGATATCTTACATATAAACATTTTATAAAAAAAAGAAAGGAAATTATAAAAAAAATTTTTTTAGTTTACTAAGTTAAATATTATTTTTTTTTTAATAAAATAAATCCAAATTTAACATTAATTCAAAAATATTTTTTTGGTAGTTTTTCCTTTTTTTACTATAAAATGTCTATATATTAATTTAAATTATAATTTAAATTATAATAAATATTAGCCTAAATTTTTTTTAACTAATTTTACTAATTTTTTAATATTAATAAATTTTAGATTTAATAAATTCAGTATTACTAAAACTTTTTTACTTTTTATAGATTGGATTTGATTTAATCAATTTTGCAAAATACTAAATAAAAAAATTATTTAATATTTAATAAGAACAATCAAAATATTATTCTTATTAAACATAAAACATCATTAATGAAAATAATTAAAATTATTATTTTTATTAAACTATAAAAAAATCATTTGATATAAATTACTAAAAATTATTATTTAAAAGAATAATAAAAAATTTGTTTAATATAAATGATTAAATTATCATTCTCATTAAATAATAAAAATATTATTTATAAGATTAATCAAAATTATTATTCTTATTAAATAATATATAATTTTTGAATTAATCTATCAAATCAGAAATTTTATGATCGAAATTTTAGTTTAGATTTGAATTAAAATTTTTAGAATTCATAATCTGAATCAAACTAAACCAAAATTTAGTTTTATTTTAGATTGATTAATAATCTGAATCAAATTAAATTGATTAAATTTTTATTTGATTATAATTAAATATATTTTTTTTATCTTAATAAATTAAAATATAAGATGATATTACACAACTATTTATATATATTTTATAATTAAATATTATTGATCTTAAAATAATTCACTAAAGATTTAATTAACTATTTAAAAATTTTATAAATATATACTTTAAACTGATCTTTTTTATTTAAATTTATGTGATCCATATAATTTAATAATTTAACATAATTATATAAGGATTTTTTTTTATCTTTATAGTAATATTTAATTAAAATTAATTATATATTTAATATTTAAACAAAAACTGATTATATAAAAATAAACAATTATAATAAATTAATAAATAAAAAAAAAAAGTTTAAGATAATTATTTATTTACTATTTTCTTTTTTCTTTATTTTTGAAATTTTTAAAATGTAACACTTAATACTTAATGAGCATAACATAAATGTTATCAAACTTTCAAGTAACCAAAGAAAACAAAATTTCTTTTTTTAATATACTAGTAAAAAATTCTTTTGATAGCAATTGTTAGCCAATTAAATTTTGATGATCATCAAACTAACCAATCAATTAACTAGTCTATAATTATAAAAATAATAGTGATATTTTTCTACCAAAACTCAGACTATATACCTTTTAACTTCTATAACAATTACCGTTTAAAATAAACAATACAATATTTTCTGGCAACAAAAATTTATCAATAAAAAATATTTAAATACTCAAACTCAGACCTTATATATATAGCTATATATTTTAAGAACCTTTTTCCTAGAAACGGATGAAGTTATTAATGAAATAGAGAAAAAAAAAGGTTGAAAACGATGAAGCTGTTGAAAAGTACTAGGAGGAGAAAGAGGTTGAAAAGATGGAGAAAAATGAACGAGAAGATACAGAAGATAATGGTTCCTGGGAAGATGATGAAATTGATGAAAGCCATCAAAGGAAGGTTGGCCGTTCATACCTAGGAAACGCTGGATGGGCCACCTGGAGATGGGCACCTGCTAAACTAATGGCCCCATTTCAAGTTCTAAAATGAACCAGAAGATAATGGTTCTAGGCTATCGAAATGCATTTACCAAATGATGAAATAGCCGTTGTTATTAGCATATAGTAATACTAGCAGCTTGTTTCTTTAGTTATATTAGTTATCTTTATTTATTAATTATAATAATTGTTATATTTATTAGTGTTTTTTATATATATAAATTCTTTATTTTTTTATTTTAAGTGCGACAGATTTGCACAATTTTTTACATACATAACATATATTTCTAGACCGTGTTTATAAACCAAACTCTTATTTTCTAATCCTATTCTCCTACCCTCTAATAATAAAATATAAGCTCTTATTTTCTAATCCTATTCTCCTACCCTCTAATAATAAAATATAAACTCTTATTTTCTAATCCTATTCTCCTACCCTCTAATAATAAAATATATAATGTTCGTTAGAAGTTGAACTAACAAGTAAATCCAAGACGAATGAGATTATAAATTAATTATCGTGTCTTCGTTTTCAGTCATCTAATGGGAAAAGATTAAGATGATAAGGTAAAAATGAGATATAAACAATTTTGACATTATAAAATTTCCTTATCAGAAAGTCATTTCTTGGACCATGAATAATAATAATAATGATAGTGAAAATGACGTCTTCTAATACATTATAATGATATTTTTTTTAGGATGTACTTATGAACTATGTAGACAACAAATCTAATAGCGGTAGGATGCGGGATCTACATATCATATCATAATAATTAATTAAACTAACCGATTACATTAATATTTAATAACATTGCATTACGCTTGTCCAGTTGATAGTAACAACAATCCATCTCCATGATTTCATCCATGCTAAGCATTGTAAATGCATACATACAAGTTTTCCATTATGAATCATATCACGACGTTCTTCTAGGACAATTCCTAGAGGCCACAAGTTCAAAAATTAATCTTGTTGCTTCAATTGAATTTCCACCAAGATCAAAGAAACTAATCAGTATATATATAAGCAGATTGAAAAAGGTTGTGTCAAAATATCATGAATTTACTGTTCGAATTAGCTCCAGTAGTTGACTGTGATGTAATTCGGCAACATCAGGTAAAG
>CAJVPQ010002214.1:0-14640 GCA_910591825.1 Funneliformis caledonium
TTTTTTAATTTTATTTAAAAACTAGATACAAAGAACTACAAAATTTTATATACATAAATCTAGTAAAATTCATTTTATGCAAAACTTTGTTGTATCAAAAAAAAATTTGTTATAGAGAAAATTCGTTATAAAGAGAGGAGAGTCATTTTATATATAAATTTTTCTGACTTTAATTCATTAAATGTAGTATGAATTTTTAATTATTAAATTCAGTATAGTAAGGATTTTTTTATATTTAAAAATCTGTCTGATACTGAAAATCTGTTGTATTGTAAAATTTGTTATATCAAAATTCATTGTAGAAAGAGTTGACTGTATTATTTTAAATATTATAAAGTTTATTAAAGTAATATCTAAATAATAACTGTATATAAGATAAAAACTTGTTATATAAGATCAGTTATTTGAAATATGAAAAAATATTCAATATAAATTTAAATATTAAAGTTAAAAAACTTATTTGATAAATAAAATTGATTTTATTTAATAATAATATAACTATAGTTAATGATTATTTAATCAATTAAAAAGTAATTATAATTAATTATATTTTATAATATAATATAAAACAATTTTAATATAAAATTGATAATTTTTTATATAACTAATTAGTATAAATTTAAAATACAAACTTAGAAAACTAATTTCAAAAATTAATTTATTAAATTAATATATTAAATAAATTAAAACTTTTAGAATTTTATATAAATTTAATTTTAAAAATATATTAATTATTTTATTAATTTTAGTATTTAGATTTTATATAAGTTATTATATTTTATTTTCTAATCATATATTATAAAAACTAGAAAAAAATAACTTTTAGATTACTTTTTATATAAAAAAATGTTAAATTGTATAATAAATTATATAACATATATTATGTTTATATATTTATATTGAATTTTATTTACTGATTAGAGAAGTTATATAATATGAATATTGATCACTTAATCAGATAAATTGATTTTCAAAATGTCTGAATTTTTAGCATAGCTTGCTATTAATATGTGACTAAAAATTAATCTCTAAATATATACAATTTTTAAATTTACTAAAATAAACTACTAAATAATGTGACTTTCTAATATCATCTGATGTAATATAATATTATAATTTTAGAATTATTATATTTTATATTTATAGCGTAGCTTACTAATAAATAAATTTATTATAATTAAATTGATTTTTAAATGTAGCATACTATTTCTAATTATATTATATATAAAATTATTCATTTTATAATTTTATTATCTATATTTTATAATGCTTTTAAATGATTGAGTTAACTCAAATTGTTTAATTTAACTTCTAATTTAAAAAAACTCATCAAATCATTGAAATACTAGTAAAAAAAAATACAAAAAAAGAATTATAATTAATACTCACAAAAAAAATAATAAATTTTAAAAATAAAAATAAACTTTATATGATATTTTTTATTTTTAAAATTAATATTATCTTGAGAATATAAATAGAATTTGAGATTAAAAAATAATTAGATTAAATTAAATCTAAGTCAAATAATGATCAAGCTAAGTTAAATTCAGGTTTTATAATTATTAACAAATTTGAGATTAAGTATAATTTAAACCTAATCTGATCATTAATATTTTATACTATAATTTAATTAAAAAAATGGAAACTTATTTTTAGTTATTTAATACATAATTAATTGATTTGATATTACAATTAGATTAGCTGATATTCTAAATTTTAAATAATAAATCCAATAAATCCAATAAATCTAATATAATGCATTAGGTAGCTGCTAATATTATTTATAAAAATTTTATTTTATTATTAAGTTATTTCTTCTAATATATTAAACTAAAATTTTAAATAAAATTTAAGAATTTAATTATTTAAATTATATAAATAAATTGTAATAAATTTATATTAAAATTTAATTAAAAATCTATAAAATTAAAAAAGTAAAATATATTAAATTTTAAAATAATAATATCATAAAAATCTTAATAAAGAAATTAATAAAATTAAAAATTAAGATATTTTATTACATGTAAAATAATAATTTTAATATTATTAAATATATTTTAATTTTAAATTTTATTTATTTTTAATTTTTTTCTTTATTAAATATTATTTTTTTTATAATTATTATATATTTTAATTAAATTTTTTCTATAGTATATAATTTATTATATATTATAATAATTAATAATTTATATAGTCTTTTTAAACTTAAATATATTTTTTATTATTATTTATTTAACTATAATTTTCTATATATTAACTTTAATCTTAATTCTAATTTTAACTCATAATTTATTTTATATCTCAATTCATATTATTTATTTTTTTTTATTTTTGTAAAAAATTTATTAAAAAATTTTTAAAAGTTTTTTTATATTTAATAAATTTCTAAAATAATTATTTAGATAAATTTTTTTTATAAATAATATAATATTTGAATTTAGGAAATTACTATTCGTACATTAGGTGTAAATACACGCATTATGTGATTAAATATGATTGGTTAAAATTATTAATATAAATCACGTGATTCAAATAATTTAAACTTCTGCAGATCTTTTTATTAAATGTAATAGCATTTACAATGCATGCTAAAATATCAAAAATAAGCAATACATTACATAATATTATACTTCGACACGTATTACATATTTTGACACGTCCTTGCATAATGTCTATATCCCTTACACTTTCCACACTTCTGACCCTTTACTTTATTATTATCCATTACATTAACTTGTGTATTATCCTTTAACACCTGTTTTCCTTTATGTAAAGATTGTTCAACATTTGCTTTAAGTCTTTTTGGAGATCGTCCTTTGTGTTTGACAATAGCAGGATTATTAATATCAGATAAGTTTTCTATCTCCTGATTTTTTATTTTACACTGAATATTGTAAATAAAAGTCTTAAACATATCCGATAATTCATCCTGCATATCAGCTTTAATAGCATATTCAATAGCTTTCCTTGAGATTCCAAATAACTCCGCATATATTACTTTAGGCGGTTTAACAGATAATCGAGTATTAGCTGAATCATTCTGAATTAAAGAAAGTTAATTAAGACTAATACTTTTTTCAAGTGCCAGGTTATCTTCTGACTGTATTGTACCACATACTAGAACAGAAGAATTTTGTTGCAAAAGGTCAGTTGGGTTGGTATCTGAATTCAAATACTATCGAGCTAGAATCATGCTTATGTGAAAAATCGTATATTGAGAATAAGTACCGACTCAGAAAAAGTGGCGACATATTAACCCTTTGTTGATTAATAGGAGACAGGTACACAAATGTATCCTTCGTCAAGTAAAACTACATAATATCCTATACTTTGTGTTCTGGTAGCATGTACACTTTATACTTCAACGATTACCTTTTGTGAAATGGCTTTAACCAATGATCCAAAAAGAGTTTGTCATATGTCCTATTCCTGTTCCCTAATCCCATCACTTACTTTATCATCTTTGTCGGTCTATAAAATATATTAAAATATTAGAACCATCTATCCAATCTGATCTATCTCTAAATCAACGATCTCTAAACAAAATCTGTCAAACATATCTAACTCCCGATTTAAACCACTCAACACCAATGAAATTAATGAAATTGTATCCTTACCTCTATAAATGTTGCCATTCCGTAATTCGAATAATATCGTAACATACAGATTGGTTCATTTGTGCTCTTTGTTTTCTAAGCATCATGGGCGTTAGGAATTTTTTAAGGATATTATTCACTTGAACAAAAAATCTTTCATTTAATGCTGGCAAGTCGATCGTAGGTAGTGCATTTCGTTCAATATTAAATTTTTCAAGATGCTCATCATTTGTTACATGATCCTTGATACTATGTAATAAATCACAAAGCGACGTAGCATGATCCACCTTATCATGAATAATCTGATTGATTGATTCAATTCTCTGGGTACTTTGTGCGCCAACCGTAAAATATTTATGTATCCAAGGTATTGCCCATGATTTTTTAGTAGTATAGAGCATATCAGACAAATATTTTGTTACTGCAGGGTATTGATCAATTAATTGTTTCCATCAATGTTCAAATAGGTCTTCACATAAAGAATTCCTATATATGTAGAATTTACGATGAAACTCCTCAAACTGGCCACATAACTTTCCTTTTAGTTTTTTTCAAAGGTTTAAGTCGATGTGAAAAATACATAGCATGTGTTGGGAATTGGGATAAACATCCTTAATCGATCAGATCATGGAAGGATCCGAATCAGTGAAGATTACTCTAGGAGAACTACCTGTATTGGTAAGTATATTATCAAATATCCATCTATATGTCTCCATTGTTTCATTCTCGATAATGGTGCATGCCACGATTCTGGTTCTATAATTGTTATCAATTACAGTTATAACGCAAAGCATCATCTGGAATTTGTTTGTATTATAAGTGGTGTTGACTATAATAACATCATTATACTTATTATATAACTCCCTTTGTGTAGGAGACATCCACAAAAGAGAGACTAATTTCCTTGAAACTGGCTTCAACCGAAGCTTTACAATCCAGAGTGGTTCCAAATCCTTCCATTCCAATAAAAGTTAAATCACCCTGGAGGCATCTGCATCCCCTGGACTATTTTTCTGTTAGAACTGAGAAACCGCGTTATACAAATTACGCTTGTGAATAGGTTGATCAGGGTAGTCGTGTTTAAGCAATGGAAAGATAGATCCTGAATCCATCCGTCCTTGGATGACATACTTCTCTATATCAACCAACATTTCAGCTGTCAACTTCCGAAACCGTGGGGCTATTTTATGAATCATTGAGGTAAGTGGATGATTGTGATTATTGTTAAATGAATTGATCTTTACAATGCCACTTGTCTTTGGATAAGTGGCATTAAGCTTCTAAGGATATGATATTCGTTGAGAATGAACATCACGTCGTCTGGTTGGATCTGATATAACTTGTGAAATATGCGAACCAGATTTGGTACACTCGTAAGTAACTCTTCATATCACATCTTGAATTGCTTCGCTTGTTCTAATCCTATAATCAAATCCTTCTTGTAATGCAAACTTATTGATCCAATCTTTGAATTTGTCTCAACTAGTAAAGATAAGTCCAGAGGTTAATTCCAAAGATCTAAGTAGTTCATTTGATTCATCTGAATCAGTATGATACAAAGTATCATTATCGATTATTGGCAAGTTCAATTTGGAATCCTGTTAAGCAATACAGATATTAGATATGATAAAAGTATCAATATAATCGGATGAAAATAATCAGAAACCTGTGATGAAATCAAGGCAGTAGCATCATAGGAAGTACTTTCATAACCAGTATTAAACATCTTTTAGAAGAATGAGTTAGGAGACGACGACAATGCAACAATATAAAAATTTCAACAAAATGATCAAAAAGTGATCGAAAGAAAAAAATATTTTGATTTCATGATCGACACAGCCACATTAGAAACGTCAATAATCACGATTTGTGTTACGTTACGTGACAATTGTGTAAACATATGCGTACACGTGATGGCATTTATAGTTACACAAATTTTCATAAAAGGAAATTTGTGTAACATATTTTCAAACCTAACGCGTGATTTTGATAAGAAATATGATTTCTTTTTTTGGAAATTCGTGTAGCGTCACGTGACCCATGTATTTACACCCCGTATAAACCTAGTAAAATTCATTATTTTATTATTAAAATTTAAAAAAAAACTTTTTTTGATTAAATAAAACTAGTTAATATCATTTTTATTGAGTTAATACAAAGAGTAATATAATAATAAATCCTTAATTTTACTATGTAATATTTAAAAAATGTCACAAAATTTCATATGATATAATTAATCATTAGTGTTACTTCCCTTTACATTTTATTTTTACTAAATATTATGTTGACTTAAAATTTTTTTATTAGTGAAATCCTATTTTCACCTAAAAATATATATATACAATATATAAACAACTTTTAGAAACTATATGTCATATGTACGTCACAATTAATTCTAATCAAATATTGTAATGCTAGCTATTTTGTGACATTTTTGAAATTACGTAAGGGAAATTCAAATTTTATTTTATTTTTATTTTTCAATGACATACAAAATAATTTAAGTAAAGTATCTGAATAGATATTTTTAGTTTAATGACGTAATTATTTATTTTGTAAATTATTAGGTCATTTAACTTTAAAATCACTGTAAGATAAAGTTTTGAAATCAATTCGTCATTCATTTCAATCTTACATGATTTTTTGAATAAAAAATGTACATATAAACAATTTTGATTTATTTATTACTTTTCTTTAATTAAATTAATCTTCTTCATATTTATTATAATAAGTTTTTAAATAATTAAATTCTACATAATATTATTTTTTGAGAGTTTTATTTAAAATTATGTAAAGAAAATATATATATTTTGTGACTACAAGTTTTCCAAATTGACCTATCAACTAATTTATTTTTTCATATTATTCTTTTTTAAAAAGTCATTCTAACCTTAAATATTTCTTAAAGGTTATTTTTTTCTGAATAAGATCTCCTTTATTGTAGATAAAGTATTTGTTGATATCATGAATCTTAGAGAAGCAACTTGAATGCTATGATTTTAAATAGATATCATTTGAATTTATTACTTGCCTATTATTAACTTTGTGGATCTAGGGATTAGTGATGTTAAATTACTTAAATAGTTCAGTTTATGCTTTAAATTAGTAGAAATGATTTTCAAACTACTTGAGATTTAGTTTAAGCTAACTAGTTAATTCCTTATTTAAAATCTGTTTAGACTATTATTTTTCTAATTAATTAATATATTTTTTTAAAAGATATATTATATACAATAAAAATATTAAATATCGAATATAAAAAATAATTTAGCTAATTATCATTATTATTATCCTTCAAAAATTTTCTTTAATTAATCTTATTGTGAATCAGATTTTAAGATAAAGAGATTTGTAAGCTTTTTTTTAGATTCAGATGATTTCTTGTTAAGCTAACTGTAAACTTTATTAAATTAAAAATCTATTTACTTAGTACACTTATTGTTTAAATGATCAGATAATCTTACGTCATATTTGTAAGTGAAATCTATTGAAGTTTTTCTGATTTTGCTTTTTAATATGTAAGAATATTAACATTTTGAATAGGTGAATTAAGATATTCTTAAAAGGATCATCATCTTCTATTAATACACTATATGTCTTCTTAAGATAACAACAAAATAATCACAAGATGATATAGATTTAGAGAGTTATATAGTTTGTCTAAAAAATCTTTATTCATACTGTCTCACATGCATTATTTTTATTTGTATCAAATTCAAAAAATAGTAGTTTATTATTTGAATCAAGTATTATATCTTCATGAAAAGTTTCTTTATGCTCATCCTAATATTTATCCAATTTTATACTCATCTTTTTTGCAACTTATATTTGTATTTAATTGATTTAATCTTGTGTTTCCTGTACATTTTGTGCTTCATTTATTATATTTATTATAATAAGAAATACTGTATAGAGATCTCAAATGTAGATTGATTAGATACTGAAAGAAGGTTAATTGCTTAATAAATTAGTTCAAGTAATATAACAAGTGTCTAAAATATTAGTCTTTTTTTTATGAAATTAAATTTAAAAATAAATACTAATAATAAGTTTTTACCAGTTCTTATTATTTAGATTTATATCCTTTAATGTTAGATTTGATGCAACTAAAATATCTGTAAGATCATGAATCTTATGCAACCTTTCTATCATAATATATGTTAAATTCTATCACATACTAACATTAATTTCAAATACTAAAAAGGAATACTTCTTTAATTCAAAAATTTTCTTTAATTTCTCAAATAAAATTTGAGATAAATGTATTTCAATCACAAGTTTTTGAGCTTTTAATAATTGATCCTCCAATTTCATTGAGACTATTTTTTACTACTAAATTTAAGATAAATACAGTACATCTAACATAGCAGTATAATATATTACTATAATTATCAGAGAGTAATTTTGTAAATCTTTGTTCAAGTTTATCATATTATAAGTATTGTCAGTAGTTATTGCAATGATTTTGTTGCTAAAATTATAATTATTAATAGTAGTATATATGGCATTTATTAATCAGATATCTGTATGCTATTCATGAAGAGATATTAAATTAAGCAAAATGCAATACATCTTTTAATCATCATTAAATTTATATACAATCTATATATCTATAGTTAGTGTTACTTTACTACTAAGATTACTGAAATATTTTTTAAGTATTTACATTGATTTTCATAAATCTGATGGATTTTTGTTAAAACAGTTACTGATTTAATAATTTGTATCACAGATCTAAGATTATTACAAAGGCAATAAAATTCATCATTTTCAATAATTGAAAATAGTTATTAAATTTTATCGATAAAGTAAAAAACTAATATTAATTATTTTTTTATCATTCTTTCCATATAGTTTAACTGGTTTACAGGTTTATTGTTATTCAACTATTACCTATTCATTTTTGTGATTTACTATAAAATGTATTTTAATTGTAGTAACTCCTATTTTTTGATTGTATTCTTACTGATATATATTATAAGTAAAACAAGTTTTGTCTATAATCTAAGAAAGATATTATCAAACTGGATGGTATAGCTTACTTTTTTTTACCTGTCATTTATTTTTAACTATAAATGTATTGGCTTATGTATTATTTGTCATTATATAATTAATAATATTATAATTATGTTATGTAAGATTAAGAAAAGTACGTGATAAAAAGTTAATTATAAAGTCTTAGAGTGATTTATTTAAACTTGATTATAAATTGGTTTATAATTAATTAATTGATACAGTACAAATCAGAAACTAGCTAAGCATATTAGTTTAAGTATAAACTAGTTTAGAATAAACTATTTAACATTCTTATTAGAGATGCACAGTAAAAACATTATTATGTTCTAAGTCTTGGTGATGTCTCTTAGTGAGATTATTCTTTTAAGATTGTATATTTCTATATGCCTAATTTCTCTAAAGTATAAGAGTAAGCTTTAGCAGATAATACTATTTCTATGGTATCTGTTTGAGATGTCAGAATCTCTTTGATTGAATCTAATCTGATTACAACTATTTTCTCTTTTTTCTTATTTTATTATCACTTAGAACATTTAGATTTGTCTATTAGAAATTAAATTATGCTCTATTTCTGTCAATAACTATTATTAAGAAATGATCTATATCAAAACAAATAAAGTTACTTTAATTGAAAAAACCCAAAAAAAAAATTATTATTTTTTCTTTTTTTTTTTTTATTGGATCATCTTTCTATAATTCTATTTGTATTTTTTCATTGTATTTCTTATAATATTTAACTTTATATTGATATTTATATGTAATAAAATATAAGCAAACATTTATAATAATATGTTAAAAGAATTAATAATGTGGAATTATTGATTAATTTATTTGGTTATAAGATATAAGAAATAGAAAAGCTAATTATCATAAATCTCGATAGAGAAATAGCATTTATTTATTAAGTCTGAATATATTTTTTTGTAAAATATAGCAAATATACTTTTATTAAAAATATAAAAATATATGCAATTATATGAAATAACTGTTATGCATGATGATATAATTTTTAATTAAACTTGGTATTTCTTAATTTTTGAGATATGAAAACCTGTATTCTGCATTTTTTTAATAGAATATCTCTATTCATAAAGTTTTAAATTTAATTAGATAGTTTCATTAGACTTGTGAAAAAATTCTTTATCTTTTAAATAAAGTCTTCCAAAAAGTTCATTAGAAATTTTTTTTAATTGTAAATTATCATATATCAAATTGATACATATAAAATTAGTATTACTATTTTTAAATGTTAATATATACAGTAATACTTAAAAGTATTGCATCACCTGAATACAAATTTTAAATAGCATTATCTTGTGATTAAGAAAGCACAGTGTTATATAAATTATTTATTATACTTATTATAACTAATAATATGAAAATCGTTGTATAGTAATGAGATAAATTTTTAAAAATATTTATTTTTAATCAATTAAGTGATCCTTAATTTGACCATTGGTTTAACATGATGATCGCGTAATGGTCTCCTGACTTTTTCCAACAATACTCTCTACCATCTGATCCATAAATCATAAATTTTTACTCATCTGACCAAACACCTTATGATTTGTATTTTTTTGCAAATTTCATCCTTGCAATTCTCTGTGTTTTTCGAAGATATGGGTTTTGCACTTAACTCTTGCACTCATTCCATTTCTATGTAAGGTTCTCTTTATTGTACATTCACTAACTTCAATTTGTTCTATTTTTAATTTTTTTTGAATTGCAACAGCATTTCTACATTCACCTGTTGTAATTAATCTCAAAACTTTTCGTTCATATCGACCAGTTAAGAGTCGCGGACGTCCAGATTTAGGCTGGTCTTTATTGTTACCAGTTTTATCTTTATGTTGCTTGGTTCTTATAACAGTTGATTGGGAAACATTTTCCTTGTTTGCTATATAGCTGGAGAGAAATCCTTCTTCAAATAAGGCATAAATCCCGGCTCTTTTTTCAGCAGAAAGATAAACCATAGATTTTTTATAAAATTACATAGAGGCGAAAAATGCCATAAGGCATCTTTTTTATACGTGCCGCAAAGGTGTTTTGAAACAAAAAAAAATCGCGTAATATGTGTTGATGTTTATTTCTTAAATCGACCAAAAGAAATGCATCGAAAGATTCATAACAAAAAAAAAAATCCTTAAAAAAAAAAGATGAAATAGATAAAGATTAAGGTATGACGAACTCTATTTTTAAGTTTTGTAACACTGCGCCTTTCAATTACAAGATATTGCCATTTTAGATTTTGTACAATACTTTATATGATGGTTCGTGAGATTTCTGCGTCGACTGTAGTTCCGACTTAATTAAAAATTTGCTGTTTTATTTTTAGAATATTTTTTTTTAAAAAAAAAAAAAATGATAAAACGACAACTTTAAAAGAAATTTCCGTGCCGAGGTTATTATAGAAACACATAAAACACTTGAATCGTCTACATTATCGTTTCAGTTGTCTGAAAAAACATGTATATGCATCTTCAAAAGGAAATATTCAAAGCATTTTTTTTTTAGGACAGAATATATTACGTCAAATTCTGGATCCACATCATAGTTCGTGAAATAACTGACGATTCAAAAAATAAATAACATGAAAAATAAATGTGTACAATAAAAGAACTTTATTATTTGTTATTAATTTATATTTATTTCATTTTTTTATATTATTTAAAAAAAAATACATAGTAAAAAGACGGAAATAAGTAATGATTTTACTACGATTTCAGTGTAATACATTAATTTTAATAAAATTAATGAGGATACACAACAGCATTGTACGATATTGTTTAAAAGCTTGTGCGACTTGACTTGTCAACATTTTGTGAAACAAATATATGTATATATATATATAAAATAACCATCATTTCCAATTTCACGTTCCACCTTCCTCCCTAACAATAAATTATTTTCCGGGGATGTGCCGGAAATAACAAATTCTATCATACAATTTTTACGTAATCATTTAAGGTCACTTTATTCATGCGTATTAGTCAATAGGCATTTATGTTTGATTACAATTCCCATACTTTGGGAAGATCCTTTTAACGTTTGGAATAGTAAATTCCTGACTACTTATTTATTATTTCTTAATGATGAGGATAAAGTAAGGTTAAAAGGATTAATTTTTCCATCATCATTTAAAAAACCTTTATTTAATTACCCCGGCTTTATTAAAACTTTAAATCAACTCCGAATGCAAAAGCATGTAACGGAATTTATAGAAAATTTAATTGATGATGCCAACCCTAGAACAATAGATTTTGCGATAAGCCTATTTCGTAATAAAGATACAAAGCTATACGATCTGAAATGCACAATTTATGAATTATTATTTAAATTATTCATAAATAATGACATTTCTTTAAATAGTTTATATGTAAAAATTTGTCATAGCCAACATGCTCTTAATGTTATGATTTTCAATGAAATATGCAAGAAACCAAAATTTCTATCAGACATCAAATATTTTACATTAGATTTTGATAGGTGTAAAGTTATTCCTCATTTACCGATACCTTCCTTCGAGTACTCCCCATCAGCGATAACTTCAAACAAGCATTTTACAATTTATTTTAATTCGAAAAAGAACTTATCTGAGAGGAATTTAAAATATTTTATTAAATCACAAACGCAACTTTTATCCCTCACACTTTATACTATATCATCAAAAGTAGCTTACTTAATGAGTGCTTTGAAGTATTGTTCTAATACTTTAACTTCAATTGAGTTTAATTCTTGTGATTTTAACGACATGCCATCATTGAATGGACTTAATTACCTTATACACCTTGAATCACTTCAATTCAAACATTGCAAAGGGATAACAGTTCAGGTTTTTCGACCCTTACTTGACATTTCTACTCCACTAAAAATCAAAACTTTAACACTAGAGGGTTTAAGTATAGAAATTACTTTTATTCAATCATTGTTTCAAAAAATCGGTTCTTTTCTGGAAAATCTGGGAATACATCTCGGGATTGGAAGAATAAACATTTTTGAATGTATTATCAATCATTGTAATAAAGTTTAATTTCTCCATATATCTGGGATTGTTCATGTGGACATAGTTCATTTGTTTAAATTAATCACTCATGTTCGCAAACATCTCAAATATCTTTCGCTTCAAATTCGGAATCATCGTCAACCTTGTTTTATTGAGTCGGAATATGAACAACAACTAAGAGTTAGTTCCATGATCTTGACAAATTTGGGTCAAATCTTACCAGATACTTTGAAATATTTGGAATTAAAACTTGTAATTGATCCAATTAAATTGAAAATCTTTTTGGATAATTGTAAACACATTGTTGGTTTAAACAGTCTACTGGTTATGAATAATTCCCAAAATGATATTATTTTTAATGTTTTAAAAGAATTTGTAAGGGAGAAAAAGGTAATGAATTTTGCATATGAGGTTAATTGTTATTTTACTATTTATGATCATGATGATTTTGGACGTAAGAATTTAGACAATGTAAAGCCTTATAGAGATTTGATTAAAAGAATTTCGTTTTGATGTGATTTATATTACATTATTTTTTTTATTTTGTTTTATCTTAATTGGATTAAGTTTCTCAAATTGAAACAGAGGGTAGTTAGTTAAATTTTCAAAGAAAGTTTTGATCTAATTATTTTTTCTGCATATAAGGAACAAGGAGGTTTTCATTAATAAAATATATTATTAACTTCTCTAATAATTTTCATTACAAGTATGGCCTCTTAATCATAAATTCTATATTTCGTTAAAGTTTTAAAAGAAGTGTATGTTGAGCAGAGCTTATCGATATATAGTCTAGTTTTAATTATCTTTGACCGGAATTATAAATTTCTTGTCATAATGTTATCAATGAAATTATAAATACATTGTGTAAATGTTCATGTTTGGGCTGTCACAATAATGTGAAACCACTTACATTTTTTCTTCGCCTTTGCCTTCGTAAACATATGCAAAATTACGAAATCATTCTATTTTAATTAATCGATTATATTTCAGATTATAACTTACTTCTTTATATTCTATTACACGAGAAAGTAGATACTTTTAATAATATTTTAACGAGGAATGAGATATTTACGTATTCAAGTTTAGATAAATTGAATAAAGGACTTTTAATTATAAAATTGTGAATTCACTAATTTTACCTTAACGTTCAATGTACTTTGTGGTTTCATGTAGCTTAAATCCGGATAATTAAACTTAAAATTGATTCAAATGACCTGAATTATCGATTTCGGGCAATCCAATTTGAGAAGGTAATGCGATTTTGCTCCCAAATTTAAAATTGGGTCAATGGGACATCATAATTATTGTCAAAGATCAAATATCATATCGCAACCATTTCATCATCACATTCGGAACTAATTTTGCCACCTTGCCATCTTCGTTTATTTGGAAGCAGGAAAAATTACGTGAAGTGTTAAATTTGGTTATTTTACAGGATTTAGTTTTCACATAAAAGCGAATATTCAAATTGTGTGACTGTTCTAATTTGTTATTATTAATATGGAAAGAATTATACAACAATTCTATTACTCAGCTTTGCGCAAGATAAAACTTATTATTGTAACATTGAAAATTTGGCCTTGTATTAATCTCTGATAACCCGTGAAGTTACTTTCAATTATACTATGCCATAAAATGTCATTTTCGAAAATAATGAAATTGTTTATATCCCGTATTTTTAAATAAATGCAAAAAGAAAAAAATTTTTTATTTGAGATTGTGCACAAAATGATTTATTACTATTTCTTGAAGCGTAAATGATATTTTTACGATATCTTACATGAAAGAAACAATAATTTAGAATATTATTGTAAAATCTGGAGCGAAGATATTAGTGAGAATCTAAAGTTATTAAATTATAAAAATGTGGACCAGACCAGATATAGTTTTGTTAATCAATTTAGCACGTGATATACTTCCGGATAAATAATAACTGACTGTATCTTATACAGAGACCCGGAAAAATTCCGATATCAAATCGTAAATTTTTATCACGATAACAGCAAAAATTCCGATTTTATTCCG
>CAJVPQ010002215.1:0-14639 GCA_910591825.1 Funneliformis caledonium
GGCTGTAGCTTCATTAGTATTAGTGTTATCAAACACAGATTCCTTAACTTTAAGTTGCTCGACAATCGTGTTCAGTTCTTCATCGCTAAGTGTTGGGGATAATTGGTGGAGATCCTCCAACTTGAAATCATCTGACACCAATTCAAGCATACTGCTTTTATAATTGTAAATATTTTTCAAAACTTCCTCGAGCTTCCAATCGCCAAAAGATTTTCGATTCCTGATTCGAACCTTTAGATCTAAACTAAGTTCATTTTTTCCCTCTTCTTTAAATTTCTCAACTAGATGTTCAAAATGATACGCATTTCCTATTTCCTTCCCTTGATGTTCAAAATAAATGTCGTTCAGTTTACAATCGGCTAAACTCTCAAACTTTGATTTAGCCTCAACTTGCAACATATTAAATGAACCAGTTGTATGCTTGATCATACACTCTTCCTTTCTGTTGTTCACAAACTTAAGATTCACATTGACTGCAGAGAATACATGAACGAATGAGTACTAGACATTATAGGAAAAAAGAACTTATGAAAAACGAATTTACTTACTGCTCAAACGGGACAACGGATAGCGAACAATTATTGTTGTGTCTGAATCTTTGCCAACATCTAGGGAACTAAGGTTGGTTCTTGGATCAAGACGTTCGAGACTTTCATCAAAAAGCGCAATCAGTTTATTTTCAATACTATTGAGAAAAGGATAATGCTCGCGAAGAACTTTCTTAAAGTCATCCAAATCCGCTTTTGAAAACTCATCCATATTTGCAAAATCATCTTCTTTAAAAACAAACTTCTCGGCATCTTCGTCGCCCTCAAACAGGACCCACATCTTTATTGAACGAGAACTTGGACGAGAACCTTGAGGACGTTTACTTGGGGAGCCTGGCTGTTCTATAAATTCAAACTCTCTCTTATCTTTGTTGGACATTTTTTACTGCGGATAACACCAATTAGGTTAGGGTGTTTCAAAACAATAAAAAAACAACCAGAATAGGTTAGAGAATAGAAATTGGTGAACTATCTTATATTTACTGCACGGTCGTAAAAATGCAAACCCAAAACTTTTTTAAAATTTGGAAAATTTTAATTTTTTGCAGGTATTTATTAATAATTATCATGCAATTATAATAACAAAAGTGCATTTCTAACTCAATTTGTTTCACAATTGAAAGACTATAAGCTAAAATTAGTAAAAGCTCGAGTGGTTTAGTATCAATATTTCGGCAAGGATTTTTCCGATCGTCGTGGGAAAAATTTCTATATTTGAAAACGTATCCATCTTAACGCACGTCCAAGGCGGATTTCCAACACCGGTTGGGTTAATTGGAGTCAATTTGAAATTAGCAAATAGAATATGCGAATCTCTCCGAGAATAGTGAATTACATGTATTATAACGTTATTTATTATAGGAGATCGAAACTTTGGTCTTACCGATGTCCTTGAGTTTTTTGACATCTTTATACCAGCTGGCCCTTTGCACCTCCAACGCAATTTGATATTTTCGAAAGAAGGCATCAAGCTCTAATTCATTCAAGAAATGAGGGCGATACTCAACTATGGGTTCTTCTTCAAGGAATACTTGAGCAATTAGAATACACTTCTCCTGAAACTTACGATTTTTCTTTGGCTCTAATTCTTTTTTAAGTTCCACTATATCTTGTTCCAATTTCACAACTCTAGATCTAAGTTCAGCATTCTCAGCAACGATATCTGTCCTATTTTTCTCTAGCTCTTCGATCTTGGCCTTAAACTCGGCTTTTTCAACATCACGCCTGGCATATTTCTCCTCAATCATTTTTAGAAGCTCAATTCTAACAACACGTCTGTTATCCTCTTCCATCATCTCTTTTATGAGCTCTGCATTCCTGACTTTAACCTTAGCAAGCTTCTTTCTAAGTTTGGGAATCTCAGCATTTTCGGTCTCAAGTTCGGCATTCCTAACCTTAAGCTCAGTAATGCGTTGCCTCAATGAATCGATCACAGAGTGACCATCTATTTCAGATTGTATGTCTGTGTAATATTAGATTATTTTGAATTTTCAGAAAACCTGTTACCAATGGTAACGGCTTTTCGCCAAGAAAATTTTTTATTAATATATGCTTTATTTAAGAAATAAAAAAACATTGCCGAAGCAACAAATACATAAAAATTTGCTTTACATGATGTAAATAAAAATTTCTAACTATTTGTTAGAGGGGGTTTTGGGGGTGGTGGGGTGTACAATGACCGTTAGATTATCATCTTTTCAGGATTAAAATAATTAAGAATTGCCTTCTTTGTATCCATAAGATTTTTTGAATGTACGCTATTTTTATAGAGGTCAAATCGAGTAGTACCAATTTCTCCTACAATGTAGTTTTTGTGTCCATCGACACCATGAATCTGAGACGTACTAACTACAAATTCATTGTTACCATCTTTAATAGTAAGTTTGATATAATCAGTATCCATTGTTTTGTTTTTCTAAATACAAGAGCCCATAGTAAGAAAAAACTTGCTCTTATACATATATAACTTTTGGCATATATATATCTATTTTGCATTATTTTTACAAGAATGATTTTGTGAAAAGTTGGATGAACTTTCACATACTCCTACATGCTTTATATCTTGCTGTTGAGAAGGAAAAAGTTAAGAAGATACAAGGCACAATTAGTATTGTTATATAATGTCAAGAGCTTTATGAAAGCACATGTAAATAGAATCTTCATACCTTTTCACATGGAGATCTACCAGAAAGACATATAGTTAGTTTCACGCCTAGTAATCTTGAAATTATCAGTCCCTCAGCCTTTCATAACATATGCTTTTGACTATACTATTTGCTTATATGGTAAGCCCTGTGTTGCAACTAGTTGCTCTTTCATATTTTCTCACATTTGTTTAAGGAAAAAATAATGAACAAAAGTTAATATGTTTCTTTTTCAAATATATGCAAAAATTAATATATCGCATAAGACTCCGATTGATAATCCATATTTTTTTGTCACACAATCTGGCTGAAAGCGCTATGCATAACTTAGCAAAAAAAATCTTCTGAGTTAGTGATCACTGCTCAGGTTAGATGATCAGTATTTCGTATCAAAATTAAATATATGTTAATCAAATATAAACACAATCATAACAAGAAATACTAATAATAATTCTGTCAATTATATGGTGAGCTTTTATATAAGAAAAAAGATATAATAGCTATTCAGAAAAAACTCAGTATATTTCCAGACTGGAAGGGACCTATTGAGAATATAAATCAAATAGCATTAAATCAAAACAAAAAAGGAAAAACACTTAAAGATTCATTTGGGCTGTTATTTAATTTAGTAAAGGAATTAATAGATATATGGAAAGATCTCGATGTAGCTTGCCATCTCATTCTTACTATATTATATAATAATATGCATGATCTTAAAGGAGAAATATATGAGAAAAAGTCACTTAAGACATTATATCATTTACTTTTATATTTGGAAGAGAATATAAGCATGATTCAGAATGTTTTTAGTATTGTCGATCATTCTGATTAGGAAATAAGTGGATTAGAAGAAGCCAATAAAAATGTAAGAGTGTATCTTTAAAACTTTTGATGGTTCCTTATTTTTAGTGGGTATTAATAAACCTGAACTATTTTCTGCTGAAGGCGCAGTCTAGAGGGAGTAAAAATATTTTATTTTTCTGAAGAGACTACCGTTATTTCAATTGTATCATTTGTGTGAAATTCAGCTAATACTCATGTTTAACTAATCTATTTTTTTATCATACAAGACCTGACTGATGATCTACTTATTTTTCTGTCACACAATCTGGTCAAAGACGCTATACATAGCTCAGAAAAAAAATCTTCCAAGTTGATCACTGATCCAGACTAATTAAATCGGTAGAGTACCTATTCTGAAACTAATATTCTTTCACCAACTTTATGTCACTAACGCATCTGAGATAGAACTAAATTCTGATTATCTCACATACTTAGATCTAAAAGGCTCTAAAGGCCTTGAGTTAAAATTTGATTATTAACTACTCTAATAAAATCAGAAGGCGTTAAAATTTTCACAAAATTCTCTACGTAGATATTTGGATTTAGCTTATCTACAGCTTCTTGCTAATTTTATAACACCTTTCAGATTAAGATATTTTAAATTAAGATATGAACTAACAATTTCTTCAATCATTATATTAGTAATTTTACAAAATCTAAGATTGAGTTATTAGAGCTTTAGATAAGAACAAATAATATTACAAATTGATAGTTCACGAATATCTGTGTAGTGAAAAATATTTAGATATTCTAATTTATAGCATAATAGGACAATTGCATATAGACCTTTAGTAATTATTATACCATATTACAGAATATATATTTGTTCTTTTGCAAATTAAAATGCTTTAGATTGGGATATAATTCTACTATTTATTTTAGTGTTTTGTTGCTAAATCCTGTGGTATAATTGAAATCTAAATAAATTATATTTAGAAATAAACATATAATGCCATTGAATTTTTTATCTGAAAGTAGGTGGTAGTATAAAATTTTTAGATGAGTTAGATTTAAGTTATAAACTGGCTTTTATCTTCTACGCACTATTTTCATAAATTTTTTCAATCAAGAATGATATATATTATTTTCCTTTAGCTCAATGTGTTTTCATAGAATGGAAGCACTGCACTTATATCAAAGCTAACAAACAAATAGAGCAGGATATAATAACTTATTTACTGCTAGGAAATATAGAATCTACTCTAATAGTTTCAGTAAATTTATAACACCCAAATGTATCATAAATAATATATGCTGTATCTTTAATAAAAAATAAAATTATGTATATTAATGATTACTGCTTTAAATAATCATTATTCTACATTAAGTTTATATTTTACTTCTTTGAATGGGATCGTAAAATTATCGTTTAATAATAGTTTTAAATTGCATATATCCAAAGTTATACAATTTTTTTGAAATCATGGCATTCCTAATACTAAGTCAGGATAATAATTAGACCAATCCAGTTTAAGAACTATGAATTCAATGAGTGTACTTTTATGCTTCTTACTATCTTCAAAACCAATATGCAGATTAACCTTTTCTAATATGAAATAGGATGTATCCAGAGTTACAATGCTATTGCTTTCACTATGATATGTAATTCCTAATTTACCAATATGTTTTTGGCCAATACAATTTATATCAGTAGACATATCAATTGATGCCTTAATAGAAATATTTTCTTTAACTACACAATTCACAAATACTATTTTATTATGATAAATATAATATTCTAATATAAATTATATCTTTATTTAACGCTTGATAAGATAATCAAGTGATTATGCAAAGTGTCTGATTTTTCAAATCCCTTTGGCTCAGCCTATTTTAAATTATTAACCATTTAACCTTTTTTAGTCATGTTTTCCTTCGTTGCTTATGAGGAATATCCTCATTTTCTCTTATCACAATTATTTTAACCGAATCAGATTCTTCAGAAGACTCAGACAAATAGGAGAAACCTTACCTTTTTTAGCAATTATCAAGAGAACTTTTTTTTGTATTAAGTCGATTAAAGTCTCTATATCTACACATTTATCCAATTCTACACATTCGTTCAGATCTTCTAATTCTGTCTTTAAAGATTTTACATCTTTCTATAATCTTTTTATCCTTTTTTTAAAAATGTTGTATTGCTTCTAATTATTTCTTTAGCGCTCTATTTTCACCAAAAAATGTACTATACACCTTTGCATTTTATTTGTCTAGTCCAAATGCCTAAATTAATATCTTCGTATATTTGATAACTTCCTGCTCTCTGGATGCATCTAATGAATGTTTTTGATCAGTTACTATTTTTGCAATATTTTATATATAATATATCTTATCTTGAGTGAAAAAATAAAATTAATAAATGATATTAGACTGATAAATTAGACCTTCTGATCCTTTAACTCATATACAGTTTCTGGCAAAAAGAATGGCAAAAAGTTTTTTTTGAATAATAAAAGTTTTTAATAAATAACTTTCAAAATTTTTTTTATTCTCAAATACTTTTTATTAAGGAATTATATACTCAAAAAATTAAAATATAAAAAGTATTCTCCTTCTCTGTTAATCTGGATTTAAATATAAGTTAAAATACTACAAAATTAGAAAGTTAGCCTTTCTTCTTATTAATTTAACTTCATGCTTTCTATTTCCTACTTCTTTAGTTAAAATATATTATTTCCATTATAAAACATTTAGCTGAACATTTTTTTTATTAGTGGGTGAAGTTCATTAATATAGTAAAATATTTTGTAATCTTAATATTAATGATCAAATATTCAAATTTGATCTTGTTTTACAATTGCAAAAATTTTTTCATATTAAAATATACATTGCAGACTTCAAATAATACACATAGTATTCAGACTAGTAACACATATAAAATACTATATAATTGTTTATACAAATCCTTACAAAAAAATGTTAATTATATAGTAAAAGATTGTACCGTCATTCTTTTCACTAGAGACTGTATGTGATTAGTTTTCATCAAAAATTCAGAATAGTTTTGCTTGATCATAAGGTTGCTCTCTTCTTCTAAAATTAACTATAGTATATCTATCAGATGGAGAAATATGATTGTCAAGACTGTGACGAAGTGCTTCACTGGCATAAGTATTAGCTTTTAATAGATTTTTAGGTCTATGTACTATAGAAGTAAACATCATCCTTAATTTGTATAAAGAACTAAAGAGTAATGGCTCATAAGGTTTAGGAATATATTCATTTTTTTTCAGAAATGTACTTAAGTATATCGATCCAGGCTTTCCTGAATCTTTTAACACTTCAAAAATGATTGCTTCCTGAATCTATATATGCAATTGTCTTACTTGCTTCTCATTTTTTTCCAGTAATCTAAATACCTGAGGAATATTCTGTTTACCTCAGTTTTTGTATATTCAGTTACACTTCCATTTGCTATATACAAGTTTTTAATTTTAGCAGGACGGATACAAAGCATAATCATTATATTAGCTAGAGCCTGTTTATCAGATATGTTAGATATAACATATAAATCTAGCTATTCCTTAACTGATTCTAATGAGAAGTGATCTGGATAATGAAATCCTTCATTTTTATATTGCTTAGTATGCTCCTGTTGGATTTTATTAGATACTCTGATTATCTTCAGAATCTTGGTAGTAGAGATTATTTTTTTTTGAGCATTGAGGATTCGCAATTCTCTTTAAAGTCTGAAGAGACATGATAAGGTGATGATAGAATCAGAAGCAGTTTTAACTAAAGTTCTAGATATTGCTTTTACATCTCTTTCATTAAGATTATTCTGAATAATATATTAAGCCATTTCTTTAATAGTCTCTCCTTCTAAGGCATTATCAGTAGTGTTTCGTAAAATTGGATCAGATCAGATTTTATCCAAATCTGATCTGATCTGATTTTCATTTTTCAGGATCTGAATTTGATCTGAATCTGACAGATCTATTAAAATCCAGATCTGATCTAAATCTGACAGATCAAATCTCAAATTCAGATCTAATAGATTGGTTTAAATCCAAATCTAATCTGAACTGAATCCAAAAGCTTTATTGAAAAAATAAATTTTCAGTTCTAAATGAGATCTGAAAATGTTTCTTTTCAATAAAAAGAACCTTTTCAGCTCTAAAGAGTTCTGAAAAGTCATTCCTTTTCATTGAAAGAAACTTTTTTGGCTCTAAAAGAGTTCTAAAAAGTCATTTCTTTTCAACAAAAAGAACTTTTTAGCTCTAAAAGAAATCTAAAAATTCGTTCCTTTTCAATGAAAGGAACTTTTCAATTCTAAAAGAGATCTGAAAATTCGTTCCTTTTCAATGAAAGGAAACAAATATTCAGCTCTAAAGAAGTCTGAAAATTCGTCTCTTTTCATTGAAAAGAAACTTTTCAGCTTTAAAAAAGTTGAATTCAAATCTGACGATTCAGATCTGAATTAGAATCTGAATTTAAATCTGATGGATTAAATCTGAATCTGAATCTGAATCTGACGGATCTGATCTGATCTGAATCCAAATCTAAATTAGATCTGAATCTGACAGATCTGATCTGAATCTGATCTATCAGATTCAGATTAGATTTAGATCAATCTGAATCTATGCAGAACACTAGTTATCAGAAACTAGACTAATATTCACTTTAGCTTCTAATTCTGGTTTCTCTAAAACCAGTACTTAACTTATGTACCACCTAATTCTCTGGTCAGAAATCAATATAAATGCCTATTCTTTGTTAAATTTATACTTTTTTTAAAGACGATTATAAGCCTAATACCTTTCTCTCTATCATCTCTCAAGAAGTTACACATTTCTGATGCATACTGACTGAGCTTTTCAATATTCATCTCATTGGTGAGTTAGTGGTCTGTAACAAACTTGATTGTAATTGCAGACATAATGTGATATATAGAATATATATAGTAGTTAGATTAATCTGTGATATTCAGATTATATTAAGTGAGGTAAAGTTCAATTTGAAAAAAATATTCTATAATTTCATTACCTCATGGTCGGTAAAAACTATCAGAGGATTAGAGAAAAAAAAAAATATATAATTTATGAGAGGTCTCTTTGAGACCACCTGCTCTGGTTGAAATATGTTTTGCATATATTTGAAAATTGCAGATTGCTAGAATAAGCGAAAAAAATAATAATAATTTAAAATTATATTGCCTAATTATAAAAAATGAAAAGTCTCATCCCTACCAACACTATTATCTTATTTTTATTCGCTTTTTACCAAAGCATACCATTCTCCTGAAGTATGCTTATATTTTTTTACCATTCCTTATCATTGTAAATATACTTTCAGGGTTTTTTCACATTCTTAAACTTCCAGAAATATATTTCTTCGTTATTAATCTTTCTCTTCTAGTCATATAAAATAAATCATTTGGGTTCATCTTATTTTTTTAGCAAATTCGATGACTTCTACATCCGCCATCATCCTGTCTCGATACTTTTAAGATAAATTAATGTCTTTTTCTATAATTGTCATAAATTTATTAGGGTCTTTACTATAATCAATAGCCCATTTTCTGAGATACTCTTCTCGCTGTTGTCTAATCAGAAATATAGAAGAAACTTTTTTATTGCTAAGTTTAATAGATTCAGGAGGTTTTGATTTTTCAGAAGTCCTAAATGTAGTCCTTTTAGGACTTGTTAAGGTGACTGAAAGTTTCGCTACATTCTTTTCTAGTTGAGGTGAAGCAAATTTTGAGAGAACTTTTTCTAACACATTGAATAAAGGGATATCTGTGAGTTCACTTTGGAATTTCTCATTTAAGGGTATCTTATTTTGAGGTATATTAAAAAATTCTTTGATATTACTTAAGCTGTGTTCACGAAGCTTAACTATAATTTTAGAGCAGTCAAAGATATACTGCCACTCTTTTTTTCTACCTTCCACTCGTATTTGTTTATACTCAATAATATTTTTCTCTGATAGCTTCTTACTGAAGATATTATTAGATAATGCTTTTCACCATTATCCTCACACCAATCAATATATTTTAGTATAAAAATACTTTGCTACTAGTCCTAATTCCACTACTCTCAGCCTAAGATACAATATAGTTAATTATAAACTGAATAGGATTAGAAGCTAGTTTCACATTGTTTTTACCTTTATTTTGATTAGTAAAATCTTACGTGACTTCTATCCTAAAAGATTAAGATTAAGTAAATATATCATAAATAATCCTGGCGTATTAGGGTGTTCAAAAATTCCTTCCAACTGATCAAAATATGTGAAATTACTTTTATAGCAGAGAAAAACATCTAAATATACAATACATTTATCCCTATTTCTACTTGAATTGGGGTATCATGATTACTTAAAATCATAAATCTGAAGTAATAACCACACTTTTGAATTCTAATCCCTTATACTCAATCAAGATGTAATCTTCTGTAATAAGAGACTTTAGATAGTCATTTGCTTTATGCCATTTACCACTGGCCATTTCTGCCTTATTCATAATTATAAGCTTACGTTCTTGAATAGCACTATTGAATTTTTCAAGAATTTTTCTAAGGTCAGAAGTTGAATATATGAACTCTAAACCAAATAAGTTTTTTTGAATGAAATCAGTAATAATGTTTTTCTCACAATATAGTAAAGAACGTAATATAAGAATAGTTTCAGAGATTATGTTAGGATGCTGAACTAAGAATGCAAACTATTTCAGAACATATTTAGAAAGATTTTTGTCCCTATTATATCAGATATTTTCAATATGCTAAATAATTGGATTCATTAGGTTGTAATTAATCTGGGAAGCTAGTTTGGCTTTAAAACCTAAGAAAAAATTGAAAAATTCAGTTTTTAGTAGAATAGTATTTGAGGAATATGGTAGGAAATCGATATCTACATAAGCAATCAAATGAGTATTGAATGTATTTTCTATTAAAAATTGTAATTTTATCACTTTCCCATCTAACTCGATGATATTAATAGTTAATTTACTGAGATCTAACTTAGATCTCATATTAAAGTATAAGCTATTATCTGATTTTTTATGCTTAAGTATCCATGTTTTTGTTTTCTTTTAGATACAGGCAATCATTGCTTAAATTGCATTATATACTTCATTACGTATAAATCTTTTCTTAGAAGTATACATAAATATTAAATTCCATTATACAAAATAATTATTAGGATGAGAAATTTTAGGCTGATCCTTTTTCTCTAAAATTGGAAGCTTTTTTTCCTTATCTAAGGCTATTTTGCTAATAGTAAACTTTTTTGAAGACTTTCTTGATCCAAGTTGCCTATTTTGATTAGCACAGTAGCAGAAAAAGCTGTAGAAATTTTATTTTGAATAATATATATATTATCACTTATATATTTCCAATCATATAATAAGTATTGTGATGGGAAGATGCGTGATAATGGAAATTTATTAGAAAAGTTATCTGATAGATATGAGAAATTATACTCTTCAATACTAGCTTCTTTGAGTAGTGTTTCAACTAGTTTGAATTTAATTTCAGTGATTTTGCTATTTGTATTATTATGGTCTTCTGGGTGTCTTTAACTTCTGACTTTAAAATATTTAAAAGAGAACTTTCTTCAACTTCTGACTCATTATTGAGTGGATAAAGCATAAAATCAAAGAGAGTTCCATCTTTTAGATGAACTGGTTTTTTTATACGAATATGTTCTTCAGTCTTTTCATCAAACTTAGAAGATCTATGCATCTGTAAGAAGAATGATTATTTATTTGCTATGTTATTAATAATACTATTCTCCTGAAAAGACGCTGAAAGTTTCTTACAAACAAGCTTAGTGAATATTACAACCTGTGCGATATTTTTAAATCTTATACTAGTAGTTAAGATATGGTAAGACATTTTTTTTACATCACTACTGCTAGCAATGGTTATAGTTTTAGGATCTCACTTTAGAAATATCTCTAAACATACTTTTATAATAGCATTAATAAGTAAATCTCATATCTCTTTATCTTTAAATTTAGATTCAATGCTATCATATACTTCTCATGGTAAATTAAAGTTAATAATAGAATGGAATGGCTTATAATTATCAATAATTTCATATAAGAAATGACCTTTATGATCTGAGAGTATAGCTTCTATTTTATCCTCATTGTCTGCCTTAAGAAAATATCTTGGTCTAACACTATCATTGTAAATTTTATATAGACATTTGCTAATATCTTCAGTTTTAAAACCTTGTTTTATAGGACAGGGACGTTAAGAAAGTTTAAAAGCTCAGAATATTCAAATTGGCTTATAGTAAATTTTTCAAAAGATTTATAATTATACCAAAATTCAAAATATATTATTTGCAAGAAAAAAGTTTAAAATGAAATTAATTCCCTGACATTATTAATTGATATATACAAATGAGAGGCAGAAAAAAGGTGACATTCTGAAATTTTTATTATTGTTCATATATTCCTAAGACTGGAGAAAAGTGCAATCAGAGATGCTATAATCTAAAGAATATAAAGTCTATCAGAATTCTAGGCAAGTTCTTTGTAAAGAATGCAGTGAGTTGATAAGATCTAAATATAACTATTGCAATACGCATACAAATAAATATAGATTGAGGGAACATTATCATCAAAAAAACAGGTTAAGTTAGCTTTGACACAGATATTGGTAAGTAATTTAGAGGTAAATAAAAATAATACAACTTGTCATTAGTGTCATTAGAAAAAAAAGCTAGTAACAGAAGCTAGTAACGTAGACAATAGGCTCTTTAAAAATCTTAGGCTAAAAAAAGCATTTCTTGATGAGTGTTACCAGTGTCATTAGCGTTACTGAAAAAATCTGAGTCTCTTAACTTTTATTTTTTTTATAGCATATATACACCACCTATATTATATATATACTATATCACAATACATATACATCATATAAGTATCATAGAAAATTTTTATTGTTTTTTCCTTAAATTTTATTACTTTTTACTAGTGACACTAGTGATAGTAATCAAAAAAAAATAAAATAACCTAATAATCTTAACAAGCATAACAAACGTGTTACTAATTCTGTTACCAGTTAGTATTCAGAACTAGTAACACTAGTGATAGTCAGGGACAACAAAAATCTATCCTATTTTATATTTTAATGTGTTTAAAAAGGTACTAAAAATATATTATAAATGCGTTCTAATGATTCGAATTTCAGAACATAAAATTAGCATAATTACACTAGCAACTAATAGACAATATTTGGATTGCAAAATGGTACACTTCTGACAATCAAATGGGCCAGTCGTAGAAATGCATATCATACCTAACTAACTGAATTTGCTATATTATATAGTAGAGGTGTTCGATATCATAACAGGATCACGTGACTGACGCAGTAGGGTGCAGTATAAATTTAACTACCATTATTCTATAATTTTAGCCAGATTTTTGAATATAATAACTCAGCATTCAAGTTGACCTGAAATTGGTAAACTAATAGAAATACTCCAGTTTCCTGCCAGTTTATTGATAGTTCTAGAATACTATCAATTCACCATTATGGCACTGAACTAAATCTTCAAATCACATGCCTAAAAGATCAGCCAAAATTATGGTATAGTGCTGGTCGAAATTAATCACAGATCTACTGTTCTGCCTGACATGATATTTTTTACCACATTCTGAGATTTAGAAAGGTAACTAAATAGGCGCAAAGGGTAAGCACTTCAATATAGAATCCAGCATCCAATTAGATGCAGGAAGTCAGTATCTCAACATAAAATCAGATATCTAAATAACTACAGAAGATCAACAATCCTATTATATATTAACATAAAAAACACGAATATCAAGAAAGACTTAAAGATATAGTTAAAACATAAAAGAGATATAAAAAAATAATAAAAGTGTTAGATTATATATGGTATTTAGATCACAGCATTTAGATTATATGTGATAATTAGATCATATTATTTAAATTATATGTGATATTTAGATTATATAATACTATAATCTAGGGTAAGTGGGATATTACATGTAATATAATTTATATTATATGTAGTATTTCTACTGGTCTAATATATATAGTTCTTCACTTTGTTTCAGACTAATAATAAATGTTATAATAAGATTATAAAAATTATAATTATAATATATATTATTAATTATAGATATCATTGTTAATATAATTATTTATTGAAAATATTATATAATATGAATGTTTTAATCAAACATTCTACATTATATAAGTTTTCCTAATTATATATTTGTTGTTTTAACAATAAAGATTTTATTCATATTTGAATATTTTACCAATTTACCAATATAACAAATATTATTTCTCATTGCAAATAATATTTATTTAATTTAATTCACTTGATATGAATATTAATTGATTGCATTTTTAATTTATTCATCTATATTATTTATTGATATTACTAAAGAAATCATATTACAATATCTTTTATGATTTTATCACACTTTTCTATCTAATAATCAATTGATTTTGGCAGCTATTTGAATTACAAAATTTGTTTTTGAAATAAAATACAGACTATATGATTGCAAATTTTGTAATTTACATATTTAAATGTTTTTTTTTTTCAAAAATCAAGTTGTTTAATTTTGTATTAACTTCCCTCACAATTCATATTTTTCACACAAGAAGATTCGTTTAAAACTTACTAGTCAAATTTAAAATGCTGTAGTGGCTATTATTTGTATATATAATTATACTACTTTTATACAAACTGAAAAATATAATTTTTATTCGTCAATCTATAACTGTGATTCTCAAATGAAAGGGGGGTAATTGTTCTCCATTGTTATTATTGTAAAAAATAATTTATTATCAGATTATAAATCTATCCGCTTTGTTCTAATTGTCAAGTATAAACGGTTATAATCTACCAATAATGGGGATGATAGGGCGAAGATATCACATTAAGAAAAACCATATCGTACACTTTGGGAATAATTCTCCTAAGTAACATAAGTGTAACCATGTACACTTTGGCCATTTTTATACTAGTAAACTTCACATCAATTATCACGATGAGGTTCCAATCATCACAATCAGGGGCACTGGGATGATCTAGGGACAGAGACCCGGAAAAATTCCGATATCAAATCGTAAATTTTTATCACGATAACAGCAAAAATTCCGATTTTATTCCG
>CAJVPQ010002216.1:0-14635 GCA_910591825.1 Funneliformis caledonium
GGGAATTTTTTTAACAAAGATGCGAGTTTTTTTATTTTTTTAGAGTGGAAACTAGCATTTAAAAGGAAGTACTTTGATTTATTTAAATAAGTTGTTAATCAAATCACCCATTCCACGCTTCCCTTCTATCATGTGGTACTAATTCATATCATATAAATGATACACAATGAAAGAACCATTCTATAAATCATCTGATTTTTACCTTTTCAAAGATTTCTCCCATATATGAAACATAATTTAAAATGATTTACTAAATTAAAATTTTATTATAGAATAAGGTGTTTCTTTTTTTTTTTTTTTTTTAGAATTATTTATATTAAATTATAATTGTATGAACAATAATGAGATATTGTTTGAATTGCACAGCCTAAAACGAACTGCTTCAAAATTAGCCTAAACGTAGCTGCAAAAGGCTTGCATTGATTCGCTCCAAATCCCTAATCAAGTAAGTCACCTTACCAGTTGTGTTCTAACGAAAATCTTTATCAAGTTTTCGTTTTTATTCAAAAAAAATTTCTTTTAAATCATTTTATTTTTATTATTTTGGGAAATTTATTTTCATCAAAGTAGGAAAGGAGATTGAGAAAATCTATAGGGAGCGATGATAAAAAAAAAAAAAAAAAAAAAAAGAAAAATTCCCAAGAATTTCATTTTGGTCGTAAATAGCACCACATACAGAAACGATCGATGATTTCCTTTTTTAACACGGTATCGTGATTTTTATTTTATTTAATACATAGATAAGCCTGTTCTTTTTCCCAGGGTCTACAGGATTTTTTGCCAAAAATCCAATTTTATAACATTAAATAATTACACGAAATAGGTCAGAGAGCTCCTAAATTATTTTATAAAACGCGTGGGGAATAACAAATCTAAGCCTTATTTTGAAATCCCTTCCAAAAATGGAAAACATATAAATAATAAAAATAAACAAAATAAATGTTGTAACGATTGCAAACAGAAAATTTGAGAATAATTTTTTTTTTTTTCTCGTTTGTGTTCACATAGATTACCCTTCTCTGGAAGGTTCGTTCTGGAATATGTTATAAAAAAAACTTATGTGAGAGTCATATGTGTAAAACACAACATATAGTTCGGTCAACAATGATCATTTCACCAAAAATTGAAGCGTTAATTAATCATCGTGCATAAATTACGTGACACGGTGAAACAGAAATCAATTTACCCTTTGAAGAAAACGCGAGAAAGATCAAACTTCCTACGTGAAAAATTATCACTTGACCAGTCTCGGTAAGGTATTCATTTTGCCATTCTAGTTCGTGGGCGGTATTTTAGTTTACATAAAAAAAACCTTGTTTCCCAACAAAAAATAAAGATTTTTTCAAAAAACAATTCCTCATTGTTAAGATATATCTATCACATTGTAAAAATTACATAATTTTAAAAAAAAAGGTTTTAAAATGTGGTAATGGTATTCAATTCTCACGCAATTTTAGTTTGATAAGATTTAGTATAACATTAGTATAACATTCCAATGAATAAAAAAAGGGGGAGCTTTGCCACAAATTTAATCGTGTGAAAAGGAAATTAGATTGTATTTTTGGTGCTTTTCTAGAGAATTCATCATTTACTATTGTAGTTCACGGATCTAAAACATCTAAACATTAAAGTTTACGTTTCACCACATTTAATATTGCTTAAAAAGTAATTCATAGTTTTATTATATCTCAATATATCAATCTTCAATGATGATGACATTCATTATAATTATAATACCATAAAAAACCGTTTGTACAAATTTAACAAATATTCTACTTTCGGGCCGAATTATTTTTGTTTGGACGTGGGACGGAATTTAGAATTTACATTCTGTGCTCCCTTCATGATTCGTCATTCGTCTCCCCAATTCTTTTTTTCTAAATAAATAAATAAATGAATGAATGAAAGAAAATAAATAAATTTAAAATCATTTTCATTTTTTTAATTTTTTAATTTTCCTTTCATTCCAGTTTACAAACTCGCCTAATACATTTCTCGCTTATTAGGTAACCTCCTGACATCAATTCCCGCCGAATCTAAATCACGATCATCTTTTCCTAGGTAGGAAAATATCAAAAGGTTTTCTTGATAATGCAGGTGATGATCTGACCATAATTTAGTAAACATTATGGTAGGTTGGGTAAACCTTTTTTTTTTTTTTTTTTCCTTCTCTTATTCGCTTTTGATACTTTCAATCAAAATATATTTCTAAATGGGTGCTTCAAACATTGCAATATTTGTGACGAATCATATTACACATGATACTACATACATATTTTTTTTAACTAAATTTGGATGATTTTATTTTTTTTTATGGAACAATATGTATTCCTTATTTAACATGATAATGACGTGAAAAAAATTTCTTACGAAAGGGAGAAACCTTTTTTTTTTTTTTTTTTTTTTTTTTTTTAAAAAAAAAAAAAATAATAATAACTAATATTATCATCCATTTAATAAAATTGCTCTAGAGAGAAAAAAAAATAATCATAATTCAAAATTTATTTATATATAAAAATAGCGAACATCCAAGAACGATAATTAATAATACGGGAGGTTGATTTAACTAGATATTTATTTAATGCCAACCTTTCCCGTAAAAAAATTGCCCACTAACCGAGCTTTATTACAATGATGCATAACCGTTGAACAAACTCACTATTTGTTTATCATAAGCGGAATGCATAAAACTAGAAGTGATTGTAATGTCGATAGGCTGAAGTAAATTTGCATAAGGGGCTTGTCGTCGTCTTTGTTGCTCCGGTTGCTGTTGTTGTTGTTGTTGTTGTTGTTGATTATTAGTCGTTTGTGGTCTCGAATCCGTCAGCGAGCTCGAACCCATCATTTGTTCATGTGAGCCTGAATCAATCTCCATCTCTTGCCCACGTGAGCTCACATCTATCTCTTCTTGTTCAGGCACAGTCAAATCTATCATTTGTTTTTGAGGACTTGAATCCTTTTCAGTAGTATCCATCGTTTGTTCTTGAGAGCTCTCAACTACTTCTTGTTTTGACACGGTCAAATCTATCATTTGTTTTGGCAAACTAGTTTCTATCTTTTCCATCTGTCGTTCTTTCACAGTCGAATCTATCTTGTTTTTGTCTTTCTCTGCCTCTCGTTCTTGCAAGGTCAAATCTATCACTTGTTTTTTATTCTTTGAATCTTCCTTCTTCTCTTTTTCGTTATTTTGCCTCCTATTGCTCGTACCGGGTTTGGTTATCGCAAAGGTTGAAAGCAAAAGTGATGGAACAACCGTCTTCTTTTCCTTTTTTTTTTCTTCAACAAAGGGTTCCCCATTTATCATGGGTCGGAATTTCATACTGGTTTTACCGCTAATTCTAGGTTGATAAACGTATTCGGGGTAAGTATAATCATGTACCTTCTTTGCACAATCGGCGATGATTTCAAATAATTGTTTGATTTCATTCGATTCATCTGCCCATTTCTTCGCTGCCAAATTTGATACCACTTTAAAATTTTTCGCCGTCGCACTCCCTTGTTCACTGGAGATAATTGCATGTAAATTCCTTCTATACAAGACAAAATTGTTTTGTGGCCTTGGTATACTATTACAAGCCTTACGACGAGTTCCCAACCTCGGAGTGATAAGTGTTTTAAGTGGTATGGAAATATACCGTTCTATCTTCGCTAAAGTCCCTGTATCAATGTTATTCGCAATGATATAGTCGACAATTTCGGATTGTGATATAAGTTTTTGCCCCGTTGGTCCCTCAGTTTTCGATTTTTGACTTAACTTTGGTGAAGGGTATGGTGCTAATTCTCTATCGAATCTCGTTTCAAACCAATATAATGACATCCTTTTTTAATCATGAAAAAAGGAAAAAAAAAAAAAATTTAAAAACAAAATAATAAAATAAAATAAAAAAAAAAAAAAACAATTCTTTATCTTATTTTATAATTTTTAATTTTTTTTTTTTTATTTTATTATTATTATTAATATTTATTATTATTTTTTTTTTTTCGTTAACGAAAGCGGATGAAAGAAAGGAAAATTTTTTCATGGAAAAAAGGAACCTTCTCCTTCAAGGCAAGTTATTTATATCATTATTTTTATTTACACGAGCCTCTGAAATTGCATTATTTACTAAAAGCGTTAATGTGTAAAATTTGTATTTGCCGATCTTTTGAAGATCATGACAATTAAGGTATCCCAATTAGGACAAATAAATTAAACCATCCTGCCGTAATCACGTGATTTTATCACCTTTCCAATCTTCCGTATTATAATTATAATAAAAAAGAATCATTTTAAAATTATTTTATTTAATAAAGTCATCCTTTTGAATTTGAATTTCAGAGCAAAAAAAAAAAAAAAAAATGCTAAAATAATATTAATGATATTCTTATTATTGCGGTTTAATCTTGCGAATTCTTTTTTTTATAGAAAAAAGAAATAAAAAATTAGAATTTGATACAAATGAAGAAAAAAAAAATCTATAATAATAATAATTGCATTAAAAAACCTTTAATTTCGTATATTGAGAAAAATGTCAAAGTCATCAACTACAATTACAAAAGAATATAGAGAATAAAAAAAGATACGAGCCGATATTTTTTTTTAAAAAAAAAAAAAAAAAAACAAAAAAAAAAAACGCCTTACTCAGTTAAATGTTACCAGACAATAACATTTCAATAGCTGCGTTGACATTTCCTCCACTAGCCAGCAATGCCCTGATATTTTTCTGTGCATCCCAAAATCCCATTTCATTCAATTGTTGAAGTTGCGTCTGAAATCTTTCTTCCGGAGGTTGTTGTGGCGTAGATGGAGGGTTGAGGCCCCACAAAAATGATTGATCAAATCCAGCAGGCATTGAAGGTTGAGTAGAATTTGGGTTACCTGCAGCAAAGGCAGGATTAAGGAAGCTAAAAGGATTAATTGCAGGTGTTGATGTATTAGGTGCTGTACTGCCAGGTGTTGTACTTCCTGTTGTGGTTGTTGTTCGATTAGTCGTGTCTGTTGTAGAAGGTTGTGTAGTCGTTGCGGGATTATTTCCAATAGGTTGTCCTAATCCACCCAATCCACCAAATCCGGATAAACCACTACCTCCAGTAAAAGGTCCTGGAGCTCCCCCCATATACGAAGATAAAGCCGCCATGTTCCTAAGTGCCTCAGGATTTGACATGAGTGCTTGAAATTCTGGGTCTTGCATCATTTGTCTCAATTGTGGTGCCATTGATGCAAATTGTGGATTCATAGCAATCACATTATCAACGAATCGAGGGTCTTGCAACATTTGCGACATGTACTGCATGGTCGTAGGATTGTTAAGTAATGAATGTAATGTATCTACATTTCCTCCGCCGTATGTATTACTAGGAAATCCACCTAACCCTCCAAATAGGTTTGGTGGTGTATTGTTTGTAGAAGGAACGGGGGTTGGTGTGGCTTGAGGAGTCTGAGTAGTTGTGTCTCGTTGAGGCTTCGCTTTTTAATTAGAATACCAAAATGGGAAATTAATTAATGAAAGATCTATAAACAAGTGCGTTTCTCAAACGATAAAATATATTTAATTAATTAAGCAAAGAATAAATAATAAACAAATTTAAACCACTAAAAATATCTCCCATCCTCCTTTACATTACTCCTTAATTTGTAAATTGATAAAAGAAAAAAAACCATACCGGCTGGTGTAGATCCATCAGCGGCTGCAATATTATAAGTTTCAAGTGTATCAGTCTTTACTTTACCAGAGTATATATTCCTTAATTTATAAAATGATAAAACAACATACCGGCTGGTGTAGATCCCCTCACCATATGAACAGTGTGACCGTCTGCGATTTTATAAGTTTCAAGTGTATCAACGTCTTTTAAAACTTTACCAGAGTATATTAACCTTTGTCTATCTGCTGCAGTATCACATTTTTCAGCAATTGCCTGTTTGAATTCTAAAACCGTTTTAGAAGTGTCTATCTTTACGTTATACTTTTGATCGTTAGAACTTTTAACGGTAATAGTTATTTCTGGCATTTTGAGAATAGAAAAAATGACTTTTACTAAAAAAAAATGGGTAGAAATTCAAATATATATATATTATTTTTTTTGTCGTTATCTTATCAATTATCAGTTAAACGGTTACAAAAACGAAATGCAACGTTCACGTGATTGATCGTTTAGCGCAGAATTATAGCGCAGAATTAAATTTTCTTGCCTCAATTTTTTAATTTCTATTATTCTTAGTTTTTTATTTGAATTATTAAAAAAGAATAAAAAAAAAAAAAGAAACCCCCCACAAAGTTCATAATCAGTATTTGACAAATCAATTTTTTTTTTCCCAAATATTTCTTTAAAGAATGATACAGTAAAACCCATACATCCCTTTTTGATCTTACATATTTACTTCTAGGTATTTCAAATTGTAGTTAAAGATTGATAAAACATCTTTACCCTTTCATGATACATCACTTTTTCTCTTCTAAATCCAGTAACTTGAAGTGATTTGGCTGAAGTCGCGCGAGAAAGAGCTACATATGCTTGTCCCTTTTCAAAAACCTTACTAAGATCAACTTTTACCCTATCTAACGTTTGCCCCTGACTTTTATGAATGCTAATTGCCCATGAAAGGACAAGAGGAATTTGTTTACGACTAGCGAGGACGACGTCACCAGGACTTGTCAACTTCCATTCGGCTTCTTGTATAACCATTTCACATAAATGTGTAAATCTTACGATAGGAAGTAATTTTACATCCGCCATCCCTTCATCTTCTCCATTGTAGTAGCTTGTTCCATCTGCTTGATTATAAAATCCCACCACGACACCTCGACTTCCATTGACTAGTTCCTTGGATAGATTTTTAATGAGCATCACTTGCGCATTACGTTTGAGTTCCAACTTTTCTGGCGCAAGACAACTCTTGCAAAGAGTCTGTAACTGTCCAAATCTGAGTGGTTCCCAATCAACGGAAGTATAAGTGTATAATTTATGAGAGATTTTGCCTAGTTCCGTAGCATTGGCCTTATTCACCATATCATTAATCGGATATAGTTCTGTCGGTCTGATTCCGTCATCGGGATAGTTTGGTTCAATTTCCAATTGTTTAAGAAGCACCAAGGACTTGTCGGACATTTCACCAATACGCATCTCATTCAGTAATTCTATAAGCTCTGAATCCTTTTGTCTGTATATTTTAGTTAGTTGGATAGTATGTTTAATGCAAACCTTCCATCTTTCAGCATCAAAGCAAAATTTACTACTCCTGTCTTTTGAAACCGGTGGAAGTTGAAAGAAATCCCCGGTAACTACAAGTTGTAACCCACCAAAAGGACGATTATTATTTCGAATCGCCCTGGCTATAAACTCCAATTTATCAAATAATTGTGCGTCCAACATCGATATTTCATCAATAACCAAAGTATCAATAGATTTCCATCTAGTGCGTGCTGCGACTGATTTTTGAACTTGCTTAATAAGTTCTGGAGCTAAGCCACGCCCAAGACCCACTCCTGCAAAAGAATGAAGCGTAGTTCCACTTATGTTTACTGCGGCTATTCCGGTAGTTGCAGTGACCGCTACTGATTCGCTGCCATAACGAGCCTTTAGTGATGAAATTATCCTTTGGAGTAGAAAACTTTTCCCGGTTCCAGCAGATCCGGTAAAGAAAATATTCTCTCTGTTCAATACCACTAAATCAAATATACGTTGTTGTTCCTCGGAAAGTTCGTGATTGCTTGACGTTTCTTTGTTATTATTATTCACTTCACTTAGGACGCTCCGATTCTTTACCACAGTTTCCAAATATCTTTTTTTCGAATTTGGTTGCCAAACATCATCATCCGACCATTCACCATCAAAAGTATAGGTATCACCTTTTCTTTTTTGCATAAGTACAGCGGCTGAATTGTTTTCGGATTTCAAATGTTCTTGTTTTTTATCCATACCATTTTCTGATGAAGAATTATTTTGAAAAGATAAAGTACTCTGAACAGAAGAAGTGGTTGCGTTGTTCTGATTATTATTAGATGATGAAGATTTATTCTGAAAAGAGTTTTTCTGGTTAAATGTTGAAGATTTATTCTGAAAAGATGAAGTATTTTGAATAGAAGGAATGGGAGTGCTTTTCTGAATAGATGGTAAAAAATTATTATTATTCTGAACAGAAGGAATAGGTGTGTTTTTTTGAATGGACGGTGTGGTAGCTGGATATTTTTGAAAAGCGGATCGAAATGCTTTTGTATTACGTTGAGTCTTTCTGGTCATCAAAGTTTTTTCTGATGCTTTAAATTTAGCAAGGTCTGCTTTGGAATAAGATGAGGAAGTTTCATCCAATGAAGGATTAGCGTCATTTTGAGCTTTTTCAATCATTGTTAAATTTCCTTGATCTTGAAAATATGAAGAATAAGACATTGCGGAAATGAATCTTCCCGTAAAGATAATTTACAAAAAAAAAGAAAATAAATAAATAAATAAAAATTATTTTCTTATTACCGTGTTCATAAATATTTATTTTTATAATAATATCTGTCGTTAATATTAAAAAGAATTTAATTTAAATGCTCACCCGAAAGTTTAAATTTACTACTTATATAGACTGAATAATTGTTTATAATATAGCAGGCCCTTCTGTAATAAGAACAAGAAGTTTTATAGTAAAAGCTAGAATCCAAAATACGACGCGTTAAAAAACTCGTGTCGTATTATATAAAAGCTGTTGATCACTAAAAGGTTAAATTTTTTTTTTATAAAGCCCAAAATCACCATATCACGTGAATTACGCACATCAATTGGTATATAGACTACGCGTCCACTCAACCAATCAGAGCCCTTATCGATCAACTAATAAAATTATTAATTACTACCATTTAATTCATTGATTTCTAATTATTAAATATTAAGATAATTAAATTTAAATATTTTATAATTATAAATTATTAATAAATTATATAACATAACATAATTTTGAAGGCTAATTTTAACTATTTTGACTATTTTGATTATTTAATTTAACTTTATATATGTTTAGCCTATAAATATTTAACTAGAAAACTATAAATAAATAAATAGAATCATATAAACTAATAATATTGATTAAACTTATATTAAATCTAATTAAATTTATCAAAATTATTAAAAATATCAAATATATTATTTTAGTTTTTAAATTTACATTAAAGGAATTTAAAATAACTAAAATTACATTTGTATTTTTTTTTAGATTTTTATTATTATTATTTATATTATTATTTATGATAAAAGAAAAATTCTTTCTGCTTTCAGACAAAATGCCAAAAAATAGTAGAAACAAAAATGCTAACCGCAGTCGCTCAGCATCACCAACAAGTATTCAACAATCACAAAAAAGACAAAATACTTTACAGATAGTTGAATTAACAATCTCTTTAATTGCTCAAACAAACAACACTACTCCAGTAAATAACATGAAAGTTGATAACACTTCTATCAAACTCCTTTACTAACTAGCAAAGGCAAAGAAAAGGAAGTCACCCTAATAACCAACACAGTTTCACTAAACACTATGAATGTGAATGATAGTTCAAACCTTTTAAAAAATAATATCATCATAGAGGAAGATATTTTCGCCTTTACTGATCACTGCCCTCTTAAAAAATTTTTCGCATACTGTTTACTCAGAAAATATAAAGATGAAAATCTCTAACAAAAGATTGCTGACATTATCGATTAACATTACATAAAGCTACTTTCCTTTTCAGGAATAATATGTGATAAATCTCCTGTTGATCCTAAATAAAAAATCCTCAAGCTTGCCTTTTTAAGTAAGGATAAATGAGATAATTTCTGCAAGATGCAGATTTCATAATTGGATAATGCCACGTTTCTCCCATTAATTATTTAAAAGCAAGCTTCTTATATTCTGGAACTTTTCATCACAGTGACTGAAATTTCACTTGACGTCACTGAACTATGCCTAAATAAATTATTTTTCAAATATAACACGATCACTTACATTACTATGGAAATCCGCAATTTGTGACAAAAAGCTACCATTATCTTTGACAAATTCGTTAATTTTATTGAACTTGACAAAGGAGATAGCATCTACCTCTTTAATGATATAATTCGATTTCACTGTAACAACGTTTTATATGAAGTTATCTAAGAAAGGTCTAAATACTCAATTAAACTTACCAACCTCTCATGTAATACTATCTCATGTTTAATAAATATTGATCACTTGGCAGATACTATAGCATAAATCGATTTTCAGGCTCAGTTCAATTATAATTATCTTCAACATGCTTATTTTTACTTTACCTTAACTGCACTATGCGAAGCTGTAAAGAAAATTACTAACCTCACTTTAAATGAAAAGAAAGTTGAATAAACAGATTCTAAACAGAAGTTATATGCGATTTGCTTTTTTACTTATCATAATATAATAAGTTGTTTTAAAAAGAGACAATCTCTAAAGACTGAAATATGCAGCAACTTAACCAGCGGTTTCAGCTAGCATAATTCCATAATTATTCTGCTTCTAAAAAATAATTCTAACAGAAAGCAGTTAGAGATAACGTCACCTTCGTTGACACTACAGCTTAGACTGCTTAGTCACGATCAATTTTTTTACATTAATATTAAGATCTTATACAAATTGTATTAATTTATAATTGTAAAGTTTCTTTCCATATTTTTAAAGCACATAACCTGAGTTACAAAAAAATGAATTTGTTTTTCTGATTCATTTATTTGATTAAAAGTTATTAAGCATTAAAATTTGTATTCTTTAATAAGTACATCCAAAATTTGCTACTAAGATCATTTTCTTTTTTAGTATAATTAACTGATTTAAAAAGGAAAAGACCAAATTTTTTTTAGAAGGGAATGAACAAATTTTTTTTAGGAGGGAACAAACGAATTTTTTTTAGAAGGAAACAAATGAATTTTTTTTGCCAGGAGGGAACGAACGAATTTTTTTTCAGAAGGGAACAAATGAATTTTTTTTTCTTTTTTTTTAAAAGAAAACAAATTTATCTTAAAGAAGATCAAAATTTTTTTAAAAGAATTGATTTTTTTTTCTTTTTTAAAGCAAATTTTTTTTTAGAAAAAAAGGAGGATCAGGTTTTTTTTTTTTTTTTTAAAAAAAAAACTTTTTTTTTTAATTTTTTACAATTCTTAATGCCACCCTTATCAAAACAACAAGTTTACTTAAAAAAACATAACCAAAATGTACATAAAGTTGTAACTTTATTAGAAACAGAAAGTACTGATAGTGATGAGAATTCAGTACTTTGGTATACAAAAGAGTTGGATAATAATGTGAAAAAACTCTTCAACTCTTAATGCATAATGCAAAAAATATTATCTTATCAAAGCGACCTTTATGTTATTTAGAAAATTCTTCTCGAACTTAAAGAAGATATAAAGTAGAAGAAATAAAATCTGCTGCTAAACATAAAAGAAAATTACTGATTTTTTTAAAGTTATATCAATTGAAGAATTACTTGAAGCCAATTCAACTTCTAGAAATAAAAATTTTTCTAATCAAATTTCTGAAAATGAGAATGATCAAGAACTTTACTAATCTGATAATGAAAATCTTAATACTAAAGATTTATTATCAAATGATAAACTAAAGAAAATCAAAAATAAAATTAATAAAGACAAACTTTCAAATAATTTAAAATGAAAATTAACTGCAGTTCTACAATATCTTCGATTATCTAAATTTACTAAAACAAAGATAAATGCAAGTTTATCTGTGATATATCAATTAGGTCATAGTACTTATTTTGCACAATCTATTCGTAAATAAACTAATATTTTAAAAGATAGTGGCATGTTTCTAGAATTATTTCAAAAAAAACATCTTAAAGTTAAAAATCTTTAAATGATAAGGATATTCAAGCTAAAATTATTTTATATTTATGTGAAAATAAATTTGAATTTTATATTTCTGACTTTATAAATTATATTTTAGATGTTATTTTATTAAAACTTGAAATTGAGCATGCTAAAAAAATTGGATAATTATTATTTTTTAAAATTAATTATTATCTAATAATATTAATCAATTATGATTATTTTTTTTTTAAAAATTCAACTGCAAAGTGATAGCTTAATAAAATGGGATTTATATTTAAGCAATATTATAAAGAAGTGTATTATAATGGTCATAAAAGACTAGATGTAGTGGCAACAATTTCTTACACAAATGGTTAGGTAAGTAAAAATGCTTTTTTTATAATTATATAATTTAATTTATAAATATATTAATAAATTATTTATATATTTATTTAGATATGAAAAATTTATGTCATAATTTAAAGATAATAATTTAGAAATTCAAGTAAAACCACACTATTAAAAGATGATGAAAAAGAATATGTGCTTGTTATACATGATAAAATAATTTTTTATGCTAATGATGATCACAAATCTGAATAGGCTCTAACTAATGAACAACCTTTAAGAAAAAAAGGATAAGGATTATCAATTCATATTAGTGATTTTTTTTGTAAAACAATCAGACATTTATACTTACAAGTAGAACAAAATGAAGAATTAAATATTCTATATAAAGCTCGTGAAATTATTTATCCAGATAAAAATAGAGATGGTTATTAAAATATTGAATAATTAATTAAACAAGTAAGTATATTAATTTTTTTTAAAAAAATTCTTTATTTTAATTAATATTAATTATTAAGGTTGAAAAAAAAGCAATACCTATTTTTGAAGTAACACATCCAAATGCTATTGCAATTTTTGCATTTGATAATTCCTCATTTTATAGTACTTTTGCAACTAATATATTAAATGCAAAAGTAATGAATGTTAATTCTGAAGATAAATAACCTATTATATATGATACTATTTTTAATAACAGATTCAACATATGCTTTTTCTAAATGATTATAATGATTCTTCTCTTTGTAGATTACCTAAAGGTATGAAATTATTCTTCAAAAACGTGATTTATGAAGGCAAGGCATAGTGGGCTATTATCAAAAATCTGATTTAATGGAAACTGATTGTTATATGAGACATGTTTTGGAAAATCAACCTGATTTTAAAAATCAAAAATGTAGATTATAAAAAGTAATTGAAACACATAGTCATAAAATAATTTTTTATCCCAAATTTTATTGTGAGTTAAATTACATTAAAATGTATTGGAATATTGTACTAGGTCATAATATATATTATATTGTGACCTAGTTGCAGTAAATTATTACCTAGTTACCATTAGATTGTTATCTGGTTGCCATCATATTACAATTATATTTGTTTTTTAGTTGTCTACAGACTTTTAGTAGCTTATTTTATAATTATCCTTTCTACTTACTTATTTTTGTAATTATTACAGTGCTTTTTTTTTCTTTTTATTTATCCATAAGGTTGCTTCTTCTTCTTTTCCATTTCCTTTTCATTACTATTATATAGAGTTTTTTGATATAGTATTTAGCTTTTGTTTCTTTTTACGATTGCTTGTTTTATTATCATTTGAAGCTTTGATTTGACTCTAAAATTTATTTATGATATGCACTTTTTTTAATATGTTGCGTAGCCTTTATTTCTCATTATGAATACTAGTTAGTTATATGCTGTTTGGGTTTAGTTCTGCTCTAATATCTGTTTGTGCTATGTAATTTTTTGTTATATGCATCTTTTCTCTTGTTAAGTGATTCTAATGCAAGGCTATTAATTGTCGATCTTGTGTTTAATTACACTGTGAGTTTTATTGTTAAGAAGATATGTTTAGGTAAGGTGTGAAAAAATATTACGTGATATAAAATACATTAACAATATTAAGAGATTTTCTGAAAATTCGGGGGCAGGATATAAATAAGGACAATTTTTTATGAGCTATACTTAGTGTCCTTAGGGAAAATTTTCTGAGAACACTTTCTAAGGACAACTATGATATCAATTTTTGGTTTTTTAAGTTTATTGATTGTATTCTTCTATATATGTCCTTAGTATTCTTAGTGTTTCTAGTAAAAAATAAGTTATAAGAAAAAATTCAAAACTTATCCTATATTACTTATATATGCTATATAGGTAGTATATGAATACTATATAGATAATATATGCGTAATATACGTATACTTAAAAAATAAAAAAAAAAGGTTGGATATTCTGATTTTTATTAAGAACACTAGAGATACTAGGATAGAGCATTTAATTGATGAAAAAAATCATAATCGATGATTTAATCAGTCCTTCACTCACATGATCGATTAAAAATCAAATTACTTAATTGAATACATGTAATCGATTCCTTAATTGAATACATTGCTCGATCAAATAATAAAAGTAAATATCAATTTTAAATTGATCAATCATTGATTGATTTATAGTTTTTATTACAATATTGTAATCAAATTTAACAATAAAATTCCTAAAAAGATTTAATATTTTATTTATTTTTTTCATTTTACTAATAATAATTTATTATCTGATGTCTTATGATTAAGCTATTGTTTACATACAAAACTTCCTTGTGATAATTATAATAGCATCCTTATTTGTTGTTCCATTAGGATGTTTAAAGGTTTCTGATAAGTTTATACCATTTTATAGTTCTAATCATTAGGACGTGATACAGTAATTCAGTTAATATTTGATGCAAGTTGAAGCAATCTTAAAATAACAAATGGAAAATTCTTATTTCAGTTATGTAGTATTTTTACAT
>CAJVPQ010002217.1:0-14631 GCA_910591825.1 Funneliformis caledonium
ACTGATTTTCCATAAAAGTTATACATTATAAAACTTAATATTTTTATGGAATTTTTATATCAAATTTTTTATTGGGAAAGAAACCTTTTCAACTCTATAAGAGTTCTGAAAAATCATTTTTTTTCATTGAAATGAACCTTTTTGGCTCTAAATGAGTTCTAAAATAGTCGTTCTTTTTCATTGAAAGGAACCTTTTTGGCTTTAAAAGAGTTCTGAAAAGTCATTTCTTTTCATTGAAAGGAACTTTTCAGCTCTAAAAGAGTTCAGAAAAGTCATTCCTTTTTATTGAAAGGAATCTTTCAGCTCTAAAAGAGTTCAGAAAAGTCATTTCTTTTTTATTGAAAGGAACCTTTTAGTTCTAAAAGAGTTCTGAAAAATCATTCCTTTTCATTGAAAGGAACCTTTTAGTTCTAAAAGAGTTCTGAAAAATCATTCCTTTTCATTGAAAGGAATCTTTCAGCTCTAAAAGAGTTCTAAAAAATCATTTCTTTTTATTGAAAGGACTCTTTTTAGCTTTAAAAAGTTCCAAAAAGTCATTTCTTTTTATTGAAAGAAATCTTTTCAGCTTTAAAAGAGTTCTGAAAAGTTATTACTTTTCAATGAAAGGAACTTTTCAGTTCTAAAAGAGTTCTGAAAAGTCATTCCTTTTCAATAAAAGGAACCTTTTCAACTCTAAAAAAGTTCTGAAAATTCATTTCTTTTCAATGAAAGGAACTTTTCAGTTCTAAAAGAGATCTGAAAATTCGTTTCTTTTCAATGAAAGAAAACAAAATTTTGGCTTTAAAGAAGTCTGAAAATTCATCCCTTTTTATTGAAAAGGAACTTTTCAGCTTTAAAAAAGTTGAATTCAGATCTGACAGATCAGATCTGAATCCAGTCTGAATCTGACAGATCAGATCTGAATTTGAATCTGAATCTGACAGATCAGATCCAATCTGAATCCAAATTTGAATTAGATCTGAATCTGACAGATCTGATCTAAATTCAATCCGTTAGATTCAGATTGGATTCAGATTGATCCAAATCCATGCAGAACATTAACTTACACTAATTTTCTCAATGCTAACAAAATTGTTAGATTTAGTCACTAGCGTTCTTTGAAAAAATCAAATATGAGTTCTGTATTCATTTTAAGATCAAGTAGACCTTCACTTCCAGAAAGAACCTAACAAAGTTTGATTAAAAATCTCAGCTAATAAAGTAAGCTATGATCTCAAAAATAAGAGGGTCTGTTGATTCATCAGATAATAAGATTTCTTTTACTAAAATATTGAATAATGTTGATTCGCATGTAGTTGATTTGGTTGATGGAGTTAATGAAGACATACTTAAAATTTTTTCTTCTTTGAATTATTGAAAGTTATTAATTAGTGTTATATAAGGGTTTAGAAATGCTTATATAAAAATTAATTATATTTATCATTATTTTTAATTTGTCAAGAAAATTATAGTACAAAATTTCATTAATGATAAGCTTCTTATATTGCCTAACCTTTAAGTATAAAAAAATTTGTAAATATCAAATTCAATTATATAATTGCAGTAAAGTGTAATATAAGATTTTCAATATTGATGAGAATATATGTGAAAATTGTGATGAACAATACTATATAAGAATTGATAAGTGCAGATCATCCACAAATATTTTTTAAACATACAGAAATTTACTAATCATGTACACGTACATATGACTACATTACCAAAATTATAACTTTTCTAACGTAATCACTAAAAAATCACATTCATGTAACTTTTTGGCTAGCATTATGACAATAAATGTAGTATTATAAAATTATTTATATGATGAATAAGTATAATAAATAGGATTTCACAAACTGAAAAAATTCTAAAGTTCACAGAATACTTATGAAAATAGAAAATGCAGAGGTGTGACATAAGATAACAAATATTTTAATATATCACATAATTGTGTTTTTTTAGTGATTATGCTAGAAAATCCAAAATCATATACTAGTAAGATGACTGATCTTAACCTCTTAACAACTAAAAGGAATTTATAAAATTTATAAAAGGAATTACAAGATTTATCTTTATATAATAAAATTGCATGCTCTTCTTATATAGAAATATAGTATTATATTTTACTATAATTTCTTTGATAATGTTAAACTTGAAGGCTTATTGTAAATAATTAATTTTCCTCTTGTTAAAATTTTATGTAGGTTCTTTGAATTCCTTACTCTGTGAACTAATCTTACTCTTTAACTCATCTAATTCAGTTAAGGTAAATATATTTAAATATTTACTATACAGATAATATCAGAAATTTTGCCGATAAGTTTTTCATTTAGCAGATTTTTAAAAAATTATTTAATTCTATAAAAATTTTCAGTTCTTAAATTTATTTAAAAAAAAAAAAAATAAACATTATTTTTATATTTGACCAAATATTATATTTATTTTACTTAATTTTTCTTTTACCTTGATACTAATTTTGTAATACATTATTAAAATTAAATTATATCAAATTTACATTATGCAATTAACATCATTATTAAACTGTTAAAAATATATAATATCAGATTTATAACCAGTTTTAATTTATAGAAGAACTTTCATATGATTTGCAATCTATATTATACAAATTTTATAATTGATATTATAATTATTTATATATAACACATGATATTATTAGCAAAATAGAAAAAATAAAAAATAAAAAATAAACTTTACAGAAAAAGTGACATATAAATAAAAGTTATTTTTATTTGTATCTATAAATTTTATTTTTTAATACAAGTTCAAAGATTTCTAAGATTTTTATTTTTTATAAGATTAGTTAAATTAGTATTGAAATAAAATTTTGTTTTTTTTATTTATTAATAAAAATTTTGCAAATGAAAATAAATACAATAATCTTACAGCTATTAGTACATCTTTTAATTTATAATTCTTTTACAAATTAATATATTTAATATATAAACCTGAGAAATTTGTTATCATAATTGTGCATTTTGTACTTTATATTACTCCTTCAAATTGATTTATTTTTCAGGTAAATGTTGCTTGTAATGTAGTATTAAACTTCTAAATTTGATCTTTATTAAGTTTTTTACGAAAAAAGTGTATATCCTAAAGAAATCTTTTAAAAATTATTTCTTTCAACTATTTTAGATTTTTTTCTAATATCATAACCAGATAGAGAGCTGGTAACATAATTTGTATACAAATTACCAAATAAATCAATATAAGGTAAAAATTCACTTAATCCAGTTTCTTTTTCCTCTATATTCTAGTTTGATCAAAAAAAAATAAATTTTATTGTTTATCAGTAATAAGGATACAATTATTGCTTTTAATATATTATTCAAAATTTAATATTTGATATGAATGATCTAATCAAATTACAATTTCACATTTATATTGAATATTTTCACATATATTATTTTATTAAAATTTTTCAAAGATTAAAAACGAAAAATATGAGGATCTTTTAGTTTATATGAATTAGTGATATTATAAAATAAATAATAAAGAGTCAACAAAAAAATTTAAAATAGCTAAATACATTTCTAATTTTTTTTTGTATTACCATTTTTTTAAACATCTGCTTTACTATAAAATATCAAATAATTAAACCAAATTAAGATAGATAAAATAACTTCAGAAATATATATCAAATGCAAAATTGAATTATAACTAATCACATGTATTAATCTTAATTGAATATATTATATATACAGTCAACTCTTGATATAACGAACTCTTGATATAACGAATTTTTTGAACAAATATAATAAAAATACTCTTGTTATAGCGAATTGACCAATAAAATCTCTTAAAATCTTCACTATAGCCTTATAGCGAAGTTGAGGTCTAGGACATAGAGTTCGTTATAACAAGAGTTGACTGTATAAACTAATTATAAATCTCATATGTTTGCAAACTATACTATATATGATAACTTATTTTATTATTTATATTTGTGAATTATCTAGTAACTATGATATAAATCAGTATGAATCACAAAATACTGTAATTTTATATAATATCATATGAATGCGAACCATACTTTTTCTGATAATATTTTTTAAAATCTATAAGATTCTAAACTACTATTTCTGATGATTTCTATTAGAAGTTTTTCTTACCTTATCATAAGTGATTTACCTGTAATCTAAATGAATTAGGTATAATAATATTTAAAAAAGTAAGCATGTATATATTTATAATAATTATAATAGAAGTTTTTATTCTCAAATATTATTCTTTAACTTTTTTAACATAAATTTTACTATACAATTTTCTAGTAATCAGCTATGAAATTTCTATAGAAAAAGAAAATTTGTTTTAATTTCTGTTCTAGTTTTTAGGATATTTGAAAGTTATAAAAATGTAATAAAAAAGTAACTAGAATTCAAAATATAATAAATTATCAATCGTTTTAACTAATAATATATTATATTTTAGTTAGTATTTTAGATGTAATAATATTTGATTTATATAATTTTAATATTATTAAAAAGTTCTCAACACCTTCTTTTAAATAAGTCTAAAATCATTGAATTCAATTACTAAAAAACAAAATATTTAGCTTTAAATATTAATTAAAATTATAGCATAGAGCTAGCTAAAATTAAATAAAATTGCATTACAAATTATTACATCACTGATTTATTATTTAGTGATAAAAAAGATATAGAATAATATTAATAAATATTAAACTCTTTGATTATAATAAGAACATAAAGTGTCACATTTACATAAACTATCATTTTAAGCATTTTACAGGCAAATTTGCCTGCAATTTTATTTAATAATTAAAATTATTATAATATTTTTAAATATTTTTAAAATAATTTATGTAAAAATTTAAAAAAAAATAATTAATTAGTGATATTTTAAAGATAAATATATGATAAATTATTATAAAAAAAATTAAAATTTTAAACTTATATATCTTATTATTTATTGATCTCAAAAATATAAAAATATAATCATTTAATAGATCTTTATAAGATAAATCCAACAAACTAAATTTTATTTTCTTATAATTATTTTTTTAAAGACACAGTGATGCAATATTTTATTATAAAAATTAGATTCAGTATAAAATACATGAAAATCCTAAAATAGGTATAAAAGTAGAAAATAAAAATTGCTGTTCTTCACTAGAGAACTAGTTTCCATTAGACCAACTGGTTGTCCTATTTGATTTCAATTGTAAAAATTAACTGAATAATCATCAATACTAAACTGAAAGAGAGGAACCATTAGAATAACTAATTATCATCGGTCTAAGAAGAAGAACTAATAGTAATCATATTTGTAAGAGTTATTAATAAGAGTGAAATGATCTAAAATATCTATATTATCAGGATATAATGTGTTAGAGAAACTATTAATAAAAAAGTTAATATTGGATGAAGTAAAATTGCTTTTCTTTTTCTTTTGTTGTTTGGTTATATGTAAAGGATAGACGTTAAATCACATTTAGTTTTTCATATATTATTATAGACTTGATTAAAAACAAAATTGAAAAAAGAGGAAAAAATAGATGAAGTAGTGGAGGATGATTTAGTGAATGTTGTTAAGGTTGATGATAAAATAGTAGGAATAACACCTTTAATAATATCAATAAATGAGAAATCATAAGGATTTGCTCATAGTGATCAGATTAAATATGAAGAATTTAAAAAACTATTAATATTGTTAATAAATTTAGATTTTGAAATATAAATAAATATTGTAATTTCAAGTGAGCAATAGATTCAGAAATCAAGGATCACATATATTATTTAATGTTAGAGCAAAGCCAAAGATGATTAAAGTCTTCATTATGACTATTATAACAGCAATATTTCTAGAAAGGTAAATATAATTGGGATTGTATGGCTTTCATAAATTGAACTATTAGAAGTTGCTCAAAAAGAAATTTGAGTTTTTTATTATAACTTTTTGTTTTATTAAATGATGTAATGGATGTAAATTCAGTTTAAATGATTTGAAAAGTTAATATTCAATTTACTTATAAATGTTGATATTTAGTGTTTTGTTTGAGATGATAATAATCAGAAAATGTTTAGTATTAGTGTATATAGACATATTATTAAATTTAGATATATAATTAATAAAAGGAATATGATTAATGATGAGAGACAAAACCCCTTAATAACAGTTAAAACTTAGACGAAACTATATTAAAATCATAATAAAGGATATGACAAAATCCTTTCGATATGATGAAAGCTGAAACTGTCAAAACTATATTAAAAATATAAAAAAGAGTATGATAAAATTATTTTGAGGAGGTTTCAGCAGGCATCTATAAATATGATCTAAGAATAGATTTAAAAGAGAAGAAAGAAGGAAAGATTTTGCTAACTGATTAGCCTTATCATTATATGGATCATTAGAATAAGTAGCGACTTTGAAGAATGCAGTAAATTTTCTTGTAATTAATTTTTTTTTAAAGACATGGTAATGCTTAATTTTATTATAAAATTACAGATTTAGTAGGTTAATACATAAAAATCTCAAAATGGATACTTATAGTAGAAAAAATAAAAAGAACTGCCTAAAACATTCTTGCAAGTTAAAAACTTACTAGCTCCAGACCAACCAATTGACCTATCATATTCTGAAAACAATCATTAATAGAGTCTCTATCAATACACAATAACTAGATATTACTATGTCCCTCTCTTTTACCTAATAATAATTCTTACTCTAAATTTAATTTTAATACAAAAAACAAGTAACTTGAACTATTGTTAAACTAAAAAAGAAGCTAATAAAAAAATTTGACTCTAACAAATTCTTAGCTAAAATTGCCAGATTAATTTCTGGTTATAGTGATCTCTCATAACAGAAGCGCTTATAATTACTAAGTTTCATCAGAAGCTCTTTAGTATCTTAAACTTCTATGTTAATATGTCTGTTAATTCAGATTATGGCTACTGGTAGTCCTTGCATAAAGCTCAAATCACACAGTACTGAGAACTAAAAAATCCTGCTAAGATTAGCAAGCTCTATGATATCAGAGATCTAAAAAAGTGTACTCGTTTAGGAAGATAATGGGAAAATTATTACATGTGATTAGTTGATTTAAAGTTATTATTAATCCTAATCATCATTTGAGATACCCCTGATGCCCACTTTTGTAAGCAAAAAGAAAAAGGAGAAAAATGGAAAAAATAGTTATAAAAAGTGACGAAAAAAATATTTTAACAAAAAAATACCACCATTTGGAATAATAAAAACTATTTTTTAGAATAAGAGGGTTTGGGAAAAATAAAGAGAGAAAGAAGTTTGAAAGGAAGTTTTATTTTTTGTTCATAGACTAAGTTGTAACCACTCTTAAATGTACACATTTTTTATATAAAATTCTTAGTCGAGTGATCGCTGAAAAGAGTTATTATAATTTTATTTTCTTATAATTATTTTTTTTTTTAAAGACGCAGTGATGCAAAATTTTATTATATATAAAAAACAATTTCAGTATAAAATACATAAAAATCCCAAGACAGGTACAAAAGTAGAAAAATAAAAATTACTACCTAATATTCATTACTAGAAAACTAGCTCCTACTAGACCAACTGGTTGTCCTGTCTGATTTCGATTATAAAGATTTACTGAATAATCATTAATATCAAACTAAATAAAGGATCATTAGAACAACTGGTTATCATCTGTCCAAGAAGAGAAACCAATATCGATTATGTTTATAAGAATTATTAATTAGAGTAAAATGATCTAGGGTATCCGTATTATTGGCAAATAAAGTGTTAGAGAAACTATTAATGGAAAAAATAACGTTAAACATAGCAAAATTGCTTTTTTTTGTCTCTTCGTTATGTGTAAGGATCTTTCTTTATCTAAAGTTAAAGTATATCTAGTTTTCCATATATTATTATAGGCTTGAGTAAAAACAAAATCAAAAAAAGAGGAGAGGATGAATGAGGTGGTAAAGGAAGATTTAGTGAATATTGTTAAGGTTGATGACAAAATATTAAGAACAATGCCTTTTATAAGGTTAATAAAGGAGAAATCATGTGGATTTGCTCGTAGTGACCATATTGTGTATGAGGGGTTTAAAAGATTATTGATATTGTCTGCAAACATAGATTTAGAAATATAAATGAATAATTGTAATTTTAAATGAGCAATAGATTCAGAGATCAGGAATCGTAAAATTTCTCTGATATTAGGACAAAGTTAGATATGGTTAAAATCTTCATTGTGGCTATTATATCGACAGCATCTTTAAAGAAATAAATATAACTGAGATTGAGTGGCTTTCATGAATTGAACTGTCGGAAGCTATTCCAGAAGAAATTTAAGTTTTTTACTACGATTTCTTGTTTCAGTAAAAGATGTGATAGATGCAGATTCAGATTGAATAAAGTGAAAGGTTAAAAGCTAATTCACTTGTAGGTGTTGATATTTAGTATTTCGTTTAAGATGATAATAGTTAGAAAAATATTTGGTATTAGTATAATCTTTTAAAAATAAATATAAAGGGTAATATATAGGCATATTATTAAATGTAGGTATATAGTTGATGAAAGGAATATGGTTTAGTGATAAAGTTAGGAAGGAAGAAAGAAGAGAAGATTTTGTTAGACGGTTAGTCTTGTCATTATATAGATCATTAGAATGTGTAACAACTTTGAAAAGAGAAATAGTGATTTGTTATTCCTTGATGACTTTAAAAATAATTGACCAAAAAATGTAAAAGGAAACTTTGAACATGAGTAAAGGATATTGTATTGCATTTGATCTAACTATATAATTATAAGTATGAATAAAAGCTAAACTGTTAGTATGAATAGAAATTAAAGAAGATGAAGGACTAATTAAAAGGACTAAAAGAAGAGCAAATATTTTAGCATTGGTAGAATTAGCCCAGATAGTAGGAACAGCAGCTGAGAATTCTATGTTTAAGGAGTCATATGCCAAACAAAATGCAGAACTTAAATATGAGATAAGGGGTGAAGAAACAAATTTGTGAGAACTATCTGTATAAAATACAAGAGATCATTCATTTTGAAGAGTATGATAAAATTCCAATAAGGGTGAGCTAATACTATTATTGGGTAATATATTAAAAATATTGATAAATAGAGGAAAACTTAAAATGAGATTATTTGACGTAACAGTAAGTGGGCGGACTGTCATATAGTGTTGTTTTGCTTGATCAATAATAAACCAAATGTTACGTTTAAAAAGGTACAGTTTGTTATCATTTACAGAGGAAAAATAAGTGATATCAATAACTTGTGAAAGATCAGCATTGACTACGTTATCACAAGGCCAAGTAGTAATAGATGCATTAAAATTAAATATTAGTGCTGATGCATTAAAAGAGCATCCTAAACATAAGGTAAATAGGTTCTGTTTTTTGAGACTGATTTAGGATCGTGGTTGAAGGCAGAATTATTGACATAATATTGTATAGTGACTTTGTTAGAGACAAAATGTGATCTTATAGCTTTTCCAATAATTCCTTGACTGGTATATGGTAAGTTGTAATAATTTTATTTTAGTGGAATCCAAAGGACTATCCAAGAAAATCTTCTCTCACTATCAGAAGTAGCAATAATGATAGAACTTTGTGGAATAAAGTTAGCAAAACAGTAATCTTGTTTGAGGTGATTTAAATGAACAGGGTTTAAAAGAACAAAGTTCTGTAAGGTAAGAAACCATTCTGGAATAGCTCCTCTGTTTGGAGTATTAGCTTTGAGAGAGAGATCATAATATTTCAGTAAAAATTCTCCTTGAGTAACAAATTGGTCAAGAAATAAGGCTCTGCATCTTTTAAGTAAGGGAATCTATTTCTTCTTCTATGGAATGATAAAGTCAAGTGTTCTAGTACCTCCTTGAATGTGAAAGTCAGAAGCAGTAGAAACAGTTCTTTGCATTGAGAAAGGAGCTTGAAAATAAAGAGTGAACATATTACAAAGGTAATTATCATGTCTCAAATTTTTTAATTGTGATAGCCAATATGTAATAGGATCATCATATAATCAGAAAAAGTTTTAGACTTGTTTAAGACGGATTTTAGTGGTTAAAGGAAGCAGTGATTTTGAAACATCTCCATTAATGATGAAGGTGAAATATTGTAGTTTGAAGTGTAATATATTAGATGCTAAATCATTAAATACAAATGCTAATTTATTAGACAATGTACTATTAGGAGTGTATTTGTTGAATTTAAGTTTGTGTTTGATAAAAGTACAAATGTGAGAGAATAGGCAAGGCATTCTTTTTATGAAAAAATAATAAGTTGAGATCGATATTCAAGCTGAGGGATAAGAACTTGGTTGTAGAAATATTTAAGTTGTTTGTCTGTGATAGGCTTAGTATTAAGTTTCAAGATAAAATCAGTGATCTCATTTTCTACTTGTTGTTTAACGAACTTTTTGTTATATAAAGCTAAAATCCAGACGCCTAGATATCTGGTTGATTCATTAGGTTTTTTTATTAATATAGTAACTGGATTATTTAAATAGGTGCTGTGAAATGATATATCATTTGTTGTAGCTTTAGAAGTTACTATAAAGGATTTTTCTAAATTAACTTGCATTAAATTAAAGTCGAAAAAGAACTTCGCTATATCAAAAATGTCTTTTAGTTTAGTGTAACTATCAGTGATCTATATTGTGTTATCCATATATGCTGAATTGAAAATAGAAGCTGTAATAGATTTTGTTTCTGTATTATTAATATTAGGAGACCATGATACATCTAAAGTGTAACCTAAGTTAGAATTTTGCATACGAGAGAGAAGAGGATCATAATAGATAATCTATAAAAGTGAAAAGATAACTTCTTCTTGATCAATGCCAATTAGAACATCATAAAAATCAGTATTACCATATGTAGTAAAGACACTATTTTTCCTATTAAGAAATAAATTGGTTATGAGCATTATAAAAGATTCAAGAATTTTTAGTCTGTGAAGAGCTTTCATTAACATGTAAATATTAACATGATCATATGCTTTAGACATATCTTGAAACAGTATATAAATATCTGATTTGGAATACTCAGGCATTTTCTTTTTTAGATAGTGGAATTCTAAAATATTGTTAACTATATGTAAATGTTCTAGTATCGATTGATATGACAAATTAGCGAAGTTAAGTCCTTTAAGAACTTTGTTCTTAACGAGTATGTTTTGTAGTCATTGATTCAATAATTTGACAAAAGCTTTTCTGGCTGTTTTAAGTAGTGTAATTGATCTGGTGTTATCAAGTTGACAGTTCCACAGTTTAAGCTTTGGAATTAGATATATGTAAGCTAAATTCCACTGTGTTAGAGTAAATTTATTAATTAGGCACGCACAAATAATATTGTAGAGGAAATTTTTGCATTTTGAGCTTAGTTTTTATAATAACTCATTAGTAATCTTTGATGGGCTTGAAGCCTTCTTATCAGGTAAGTGTTTAATTATATTGTTCTATTCGTTAATCGATGGGAAATCCATGAGAGAATCATAAACATCTTCAGGGATATCTTCAATAGGATCATAGTATCTTTTCCAAATAGGCCAATTTAGAGAGAAATTGTCATTGTTTGGATCAGTAACATTTCTATTTATAGAACTAGTGACAGTTTGGAAGTGTTGTGTAGTATGAAGTTTGATAGCATCAGGATCTAAAGCCAGATGTTAATCGAGTATATTATGATTTACTAAAATGCGGTCTAGTACAATAGTCTTTCTGTTTCTTTTCAAAAAGAAATCTATCATTTTTATAGAAGCATTCTTTGAAATTATCAACACGTCTTTGAATAAATTGATGTATATATTCATTATTTTTTTTTTGACTAATGATAAGTTATTTTACATATAATAATTTTAGAATGACGTACTTTAGTTCGTTTATATATAGAAGTAGGCAGTTGTTGTCATAATGGCCATTTAATGAACTGGAAGAAATATAATGTTTAGCTGTAGTTTTGAGAATAAAATTGTAGTCTATGGGTGAAATGGAGAACAGATTTTGTGAAGTAATATTAGAAGAAGAAGATGATAGGAAAAAAATTTTGCATTGATAATAAAGTTTTTGAATTTGGTTAATTTGTTTGTGAATTGAGGAATTTAAACATGAGTAAAGAGAATTGTGATGAGCTGATGTGATTTGTTTAAGGATGTGTTTAGATGCTGACTTCATAACAGTTTGGGTAAAGAACTTCCATGCTTTATTGATTAGATAGTTAGAAGTGTAAAGGTCTTGGATGGAGATATCGTTAAATTTAGTATTTTATTTGAGTAATAAATCAGCTTTATCTGAAAAGAGATCCCAATGAAAATAAGTAGTCTTATCATAGAAGAAGAATTATTTTGTAATTTTGTGTTGTTTTTGATAAGCTGAGAATGTTTAGGAAAAAAAATTTTTTTTAAAAAGAGTAATAAGTAATGGATAGTGATCAGTTAAATAAAGATAATAGGAGTCATTTAGAATGTGGAATGAAGTGAGATCATGTGATAGGTTGGTAGATATATGGGAAGTTAAATCATAAGAAGAAGAGGAACAAAATATAGGGAAGTATGTAGATTGGAAGGGGTAAGAGTGTGAATGAAATTAAGGTTAATGATATTATAAAGGAAATTTTGCAGCTGCTTTTAAAGTTTGGATCTATATTTTCTACTTATGTTTATATTAAAATCTCCCATTAGAATGATATAAAAATTATGACGTAAACTATCTATTAAAACGTTCATCATTTTTTTTGGACTTGAAGACGATATTAGTAATCTTTTTTATTATGTTAAGAAGCAGGTAAATAAACTTAGATAACTCAAAGTTTGAATTTGTTTTTAAATTGAAAGTCAAGGTAAATAATACGATCAAAAAATGAAGCTTAATTAAAAATATGTGTGTTCAGATTATTAATCTGATACCTTGACAGTTTTGATAATGATTAGAGAAATAAAAAAAAATATTTAAAAGGTTTGTTATGAATGTTCTTATTAAAATGATAAGCTTGTAACAGGTTAAGATGGGTTTCACTTAAACCTAATATGTCTATATTAAAGTTGTTAAAAAAAGAATCAATATTTTGAAGTTTAGTTTCTAATGAACAGTTTCTAACATTATGTGTTGTAAAGAAAATGAGGTTTGGGTTGTTGATAATATTTGTGAAAGAGTCATTTGAAAGAAAATTATTATTATGAGGATTCGTATGATGCATCCTATATTATTATTGTTAATTAATTATACACTTATTTAGAAGAAGAAGGAAGCGTTTGAAGGATCTGTTGGATGCTATTCATAGAAGTATGCTCTGAATCCGATCAATCTGGATATCCAGTCATCCATCCAAAATTTGACCAGATTCAAATTGATCTGTTTATATCACTGGATTGATTGGATAGATCATTGAATATCCGATGAACAAATTGGACGGTCAATTTGACTTAGGTAAGCATAAATTTTTTTTTATTTTTATTTTTTTTTTTATAATAACGATAATATTAAATCTACGTATTACATCACTCACTCACACATACACACATACACACATAAAACACACACACACACACACACACTCTCTCTCTCTCTCCTCCTGGACCTTTTACTCTAAATTTCGACTTGAACGGCTTGAATTTAAACGGTAAGTGCAAAATTCTTCCTTTTTTTGTCTTAAAAATGTTACTAACTTTCATTTTACTTCTTTCTTTAGGGAACGCCTTCTTGGACCTGGATTTCAGCTAAGCTATGAAGATAAGTTAGTGTTTTTATTTTTTTTATCATTAAGAACGTCATTAACGTTCCTTTTACTTCTTTTCTTTAGGAGACGCCTTCCTGAACTGGATTTCTGCTTGGGCTATGAAGGTAAGATGGTGTAGAGGATTGTTTTTGATTTTCTTTGTTTTTGAAACGTTATTAACGTTTCTTTTGCTTCTTTCTTTAGGGGATGCCTTCTTAGACCTAGATTTCAGTTTGGACTATAAAGGTAAGGTGGTGTAGGGGATTCTTTTTTGTCTTTAGAATGCTATTAACATTCCTTTTGCTGTTTTTCTTTAGGGGACGCCTTCCTAGACCTGGATTTCAGCTTGGACTATGAAGGTAAGTGGTATAGGGAATTATTTTTGTTTCTTCTTTGTCTTTGGAATGCCATTAACGTTTCTTTTGCTTCTTTTCTTTAGGGACGTCTTCCTGGATCTGGATTTCTGCTTGGACTATGAAGGTAAGGTGGTGTGAGGATTGTTTTCGTTTCTTTTATCTTTGAAATGCCATTAATGTTCCTTTTGCTTTTCTTTAAGGATCACCTTCCTGGACTTAAATTTCGGCTTGGATTATAAAGGTAAGGTGGTGTGGGTGGGCTCTTAATCGAATCGAGTAAGATCAATGATTGATTAAGTCAATCAATTTTTCGATCACAGATTATTGGATTCGATCAAAATTGGACTAATTTTAATTGATTTAAAATTGATTAAATTTCCTATAGTTGATCGATCAACAATTACTTTACGATCGATTATGTATAATATCATTATAGTTTGTATAAAAAATTCTTGATATTTTACATTGAAAGTTATTTTATTTGTAGTTACATACATTATTTTTTTTATCAGAAAATGTATTTCAGAGTATCAGAGTCTTTAAAATTTTGAATATTATAAGATTAGATGATCAATGTATGCAATTAATTTTAAC